>CBVK0100099904.1:0-16264 GCA_900067695.1 Picea abies
GCTCTTCCGATCTCACATCACGACTAACCGCGCCATCCAAGTGTGGGATATAGTCAGGCAATACTGACGGGATTTTCTTTGCGTTCGTTAGATCGTCGCACTTCTTGCTTCTCTTCTATGTCACAGTTTGGGAGGGCCTAGATTGACGTCCAGTCGAGGGTGATGCTTGTAATCCTCCCATTGATGAGGCATGTACTCCTACAGCCATAAATTTCTCAGCGATAAGGTCTATCAAGATCACTTCTACAGATTTCATGACTGCGCTAAGGTCACCTGACATACATGCTCGTGGTCAAATAAATCGGGTAGGAGAATAGATGCTCAAGGTAATCAAATCTATGACGAGGTCATAGAAAATGCATCGCGGTATGAAATCACTTCTCTTCTAGCTCGAATATCTCAGTTTTCAAAAGTGGTCCTAGTGCTGCATTCGATGGAATAAATAAACAACGTCGTAACGAATTCCTTCAACAGGTTGAAATGCCTGAATCCATCCGTAATGTTGTGGTATCAATGGTACAATGGTGATCATTTCCATAAATAACCGAGTTTCTAGCCATTCCAAAGTGTCATTCTAATGGTCAGGGCACCTCCAACGGTCATATATCTTCACCATGGAGAAGTGCCTTTTTACGCTATTTTTCTATTCTAGCGATGTTCAAGGTCTACAAGCCTACTTCCTGTGAAGTCTTCACTGGAACCTCTTACAATATTTCTAACTTTTATTTTTCCTTATTGAGATTTCTGGCTTTCTTCCCTGTGATCTGAGTCTCTGGATTCCTCTTTCCATTTTTATTATTATTTTCTCTTAGTGTAGTAACTTCACACTGCTGATGTTCTCTCAAAGGTTTCAAATGTAATACCTCTTTGCTTACTATTTCTGGGGTAGGTGTTCTTCTATCCTGCATGGATAGGTTTTTCAAGCCTTCCTATGCTCTTTCAACTTCAACAGCTATGTCTCTGGCCCTTAGTTGCTTCAACTTGTCCTCTTGTTCTTGTATTAGTCACTCTATTTTCTTGGCTATGAAGTCCCTTAATTCTTTCTTTTTTTATTCTGTAGCTTCTTCCTCTTCTTTCCTACGAATTTGATCTTTCTCAATCCAAGTCTTTCCTAACAAAAGTGCAAAAGGGGCGTTGTTCTCAACAAATTTAATGACTTTGAATTCTTCTTTGGCCGATGTTCCATGGAAAATCATAGGTACATTATTACCTCTTCCACCTAGGTTTATCATCTTTCCTTTAAACAATCCTATCCTTCCCAATGAAGAAATCATAGCAAGTTTTCCCAAAATTTCCCAAGTGCTTTTTGGCATGATATTCACCTGTGTTTCCTCATCCAGAGCACAATTTATATCCTAGTCTCCTATTTCTATTTCTATACACTGATTTTCTTTTAAGATCTTTGGTAAATTGATGTCTCTGTAATCCTTCAATGTTTCTCTCATCTGTAATAATATATTCTCTAATTCTTTTTTATTCTCTAACATATCCTTATTTTCTTGATCTTCCTCATGGTTTTCTTGTCTCAGGTTCATATTTTCAACTTTATCAATCATTCTAGGGAAATACAAAACCTCATGACCAATAACTTTACAACAAAGACAAATAGGACCTATACCAGGGCATTCCTTAGCAAGATGTCCCAGTTTTCTGCAATTATAACATAGTGTCAATCCTCTCTTTCTCTTAAATGATCCCCAACCTTTCTTGTATTGTGCACTAGGATCACAGTGATGGACCTGCAATCTACAAAAATTATTTCTAGGGTCCTACATCCACTTATTAGTCCAAAAATTCTTTCTATGCATAGGATTAACATATATTTCACTATCTCTATCAAATTTATTGAGAACAAATCTTCTTTCTTCTATCCGTGCCTAGTTTTCAGACTAGGAGAAAATCTATCAAACATACCTAGATTCATACTTTTGAAGAAAACATTTCCACTTATCTTACCTTTCTCAGAGCACAAAGCTTCAGGATCTTACCTCTTTCTTCAGATTAGGCTTCCTTCTCTTAGCATAGAGCTTCACAGGTTAGGTAGATTACTGCACACTACAACAATAGATCTACGCATAGAGATTTCCTCTTTTATTCAGTTCCCAACAATCATAGTTTCAGGTCTCGATAATGGAACCATTTATTGGCACAGGGGCAAACCCAGGGTTCAACGCTTCAACAAAACCCTAACTACCAACCCTTTCGACAACACCTTCGAAGCCAATGAAGTCTCACCCAAGGTAGAGGTAGGGGGGTTTTAGGACTCAAGTGTCTACAACCTAGATGGGACATAGATATGTTATTACACACCTCAATAGAGCACTTAGCCAATAGTATGCATTCAGTTAGGATTCTTATTCACATCGCTGATTAACCCTAAATATAGAACAATGTTGTAATAAACAAATCGACACCTCTAAGAACTTAGCATCAGTTCATATCTAACATTCATTCATATATAAAGAACTAAGAAATCATAGATCTATCTATCATACATTAGTAATAGTGCACTAAGAAAACATAAGCATAAACATGATGAATAACATTGCACAAAACACATCAACACGGGATATACGTTGTTCACCCCGGTGTGGGGCTACATCCACAAACTCTTCTTCTTATTTATTAGTCTTCTTCAATCTTCTTACAGACACAGATCCACAGAGCTCACTCCACATTGTAAAGGTGATCTGTGCACAGCTCATTAGATCCACCTTCCCTGAAATCAGGTCACAGCACAAAGCCTTACACATTCTACACACAAAGCACTTACAAAACACTTGCACTTATCTCTGCAAGTCTTACATACAGTATGAACAAATAATTCACAACTATTCGCACTTAGAAACCTTCACAGGTTCTTTCACAAAATCAATTAGAACTACAATCACACATCTTGAACTACTCTTACATCACCTGGCTACTTATTTATACATTACAAAAAGGGCCTAAACATGGGTAAACCAATGGGCCGACATCCCATACCTGTTACATAAACCCTAAAATCCCCAAAAAGCCTGCAAAAAGGGCAAGATCTTGTGATCTATGGTTCGCCTGGGTGTTCCGTCTTCGACCAGCCTGTCGAAGTCCCAAGAATGGTCAAACATGACCAGCGTTTCCTTAAAACTTGGTCAAGGAACAATGCAATCCTTATGAAAATAATTCATCAAAAAACAATTCTCGATTGGAAACTTGTGTAGAGTAAGTACTCACTCATTTTCATATCAAGTGGTAACAGATAAGTCTTACTAATTTGTAGGATTGGAAAAGGAGTGAAGTAAGAAGAAAGACTTCAATAATTAGAAGAGATAAATCACAACATTCAATCTGAAAATGCAAAGTTGAGGATAATTTTGCAAGTTGCAGAAGAAGAGAATAAAGATATTCAAGAGAGATATTAGCTTCATGGAGAAGTCCTCAACAGAATTACTGAATAATTGCAACTCGAATTGCAAACCAAAGATGATCTCTTGGCTAAGTTGTAGCATGGTGAATGAATGGAAGACACAGATCCTTTTATCATGGATGCACAAACTCAAACCGAACTACATGATGTTTCTTCATGTTCAATGTTTTCTCAGTATGAAACTAACGTGGGCATGAACCTCCTCATGAAGATGGGATACAAAGGAGGTGGACTTGGCATTCAAGGCCAAGGATTCACTCGACCATTAGAAGGGGTACAAATACCACGATTTTCAAGTTTGGGATACAGTCAAGAGGAGATTGGAGAGTGCTCAAAACTCGCTGAAGCAAGAGTTGCTTCAAAAACCATTTTTACATCATTGGATTCCAAGAGGGGAGTCAAATCATCTAGTCCTTGTCAGGTATACATCAAGGACAATTCAAGAAGGTATGAAATTCATTCAAATTATTTTCTTGAATGTAAGAAAAATAATTTATGCGTTACATCTTCTAACCATGATGTAGCCAAGAATCAAACAAAGAAAGTTTGGGTTAAGAAGATAGATGTTTCCATGGGAAGTGAGACAAATCAGAAACCATGCCTTCCAGGTCATCCTGTCAGGAAGTTGAATGACAAACAAATAAATTATTGCAACCATTGTAATCTAAGTGGTCATTGGGAGAAGAAGTATTGGAAGGTTCATCCTGAGCTTTGTCACACACTAAGCAATACATTTTTGGAAGTATCCACCAAGGAAGAGCCTGCACCAAGGGTGATGGAACTAGTGGTCAATGTTCTAGCACCGATCTCTGAAGAAACATAGTTGTAGAAGGAAGGAACCTTCGATTGGTTGGGTAAGAAATGGTTGGCATTTTTGAAAAATTGAAATCTCTCCATTAACATGTTTGGTAAGTACATCCAAACAATTTTTCTGGTTTCAATTATTGAAAAACATGTGCAATAACTTTGATGCAAGAGAATCTCAAGGATGAGTATTCATTAGACTGATTGAGTAAGAAATGGATTACATTTTTTCAAACTAAGTTTTGTTGTTCAAAATATGAAACGTCTACTTGGAGGCTGCAAATTCAAGTATGCCCATTGAGTTGGATAAAGGATTGTTAATTATCATTGTTTCTGACATCCCTAGTCCTATGATCTGTGATCCAAACGATCTTTGGTATTTTGCAGATGATGGATTTTGTCCTAGATATATATTTTTTTTCACAAATAGAGCACTTCTATACCCATTGATGTTGTTATAATTGAAAGCGCCATTACAGAGAAACCTACCATTGGGTCTTTTCTAGTCTACTAAAGGATCGACATAATGTAAACCTTCTATGTGATGACTGTGGGTAGCTCATTTGAATTGGTTTTGCACCTAGAGAACTAGGAAATATCACCATGTATTCCCTAGCCTTCTATGCAACTAAGGAATTTTCAACTGCAGTCTCATCCCCATGGACGTTATTGACACGAAGTTTAAATTTTTCTACCCTTGGGAACTAAAGCTTCATCTTTTCCTAAGTCGTGGAGCTGCCATTAGTCCAAAGGGGAATCAGAGAATTATGTTCCTTTTCAGTTTTCTTGAGGTTTGATCTTCAACCATTCTAATTTCTCAGTGCCAAAATCCCAAAACTGTTTAACATATTAAAAAATTAAAAAGGGGGGGAAGAAATGAAGGTTACCTTTTCCGTCGCTTTCCAAAAAGCACTCTTTGATCCGTAATTAACTAAGCTCCTAAAACCAATCATCATTCCCTTAATCTTTTGCGATTCAAGTTTTCCTTTCTACTAAAGCGCTTTCGAACTCTCAACTGTCAAACTCCCGATCCTCATTTTTCTGAAAAGTTAAAAGGATAATTAATCATTAACCTTGATTAATTAAATCTCTAATAATTGATTAGCGCCTTACTAATCCCATCGAAATTTTTTGATTTGGGGTTTGCTTATGACTTATCCCCTAATTTGCTTATGACTTATCCCCTAACAACAGGATCCCCGAAGTTCTGAAATGCAAAATCGCGTTTTCTCTAAACAAGGTTTAAGATAAAGTTTAATTTGCTTCCAAAACAGGGTTAGTGATAACCAAGCTGCCTTTCACATTTTGGGAATTGAGGAAGGCAGTGATTTTTGAAACTCCAGTTTCGAAATCGTCGATATATGACAATATTAATAACGGATAAGTGAAGATATTTTTGACACAAAAATGTATCTCTAGGCATATATTTCCATTAAATAGCATTAACTTTTCGTCGTCTGTGTCTGTACACTTGTTATAACACAAATTTAAAGGTTAATAAGGTCTTGTATTTCAAACTTCATTGTTATCCTTTACAACTGCAACAAGTCACATTTATCTGGTTTTATACATATATTCTTTGTAAACAACTTTCTGATCCAGTGCAGATATCATGGCACCTAAGAAGGCACCCAAGAAAAGCAACGAAGTTGTAGAAAGCTAGATTCCAGACAGAGATGTTATATCTAATACAATACTGCATGCCATCGATTCCATAAAATCCTGGAGGAAAATTTTCAAGACTCTGGATTATGAAATAAAAAATTTCCCTCATGACGACAACAACAAACTTTGAGATATAGCGGAGTCTGAGCTCCACAAAATAGCTACACAGCCGCGACTTATGACATATAACAACATGATCAGTTGGGCCTTAGAACGAACTGACATACAGACAAGAAGCATTCTGGACAACCAAGGGGTCGTCATTAGCTCTTTTAGACCAGAACATGTACAAGTAATGCATAAATTATCCATCAATCCCAAGTATGTTTATAACAAAGATTTCGTGAGTGATTTTCAAAGAAAATAATTTCTTGAATTAGACCAAACGTATCCTGGCATAATTAAAGACTAGTGGAGAAACAAAACAAAATTTAGGGCTGACACCCATGGTGTTTACACCATAGCTTATTTAAATGAGTATATGGTCTATGTGGCGATGATGTTATGTAGACTTTTCAGAAAGAAAAGTCCTACCCATTTCCCTGCAGAATGGGTACCCCTTTTGCATGAGGCAGCAGAAGGTTACAATTTTAATTGGGATAAGATTTTATTCAATAACATAGCAAAGGAGGTCATGGAATATCAGACTGCAATATCCAATGGCCGACCAGTAGCCTTTTATATGTCTGCGTACATCATGGATGCTATCTGATTCTCAACTCCTTTCCCTTTGATGAATTGGAGTTGGAATCCGACTTACCCGGAACCCATTCATGAATATCATTCTAAACTTTGGGAAGAAAACATGAAGGACCCATTCTATGAAATATGTCATTTTCGTGGTAATACCACTACATCAGATGTTGTACGACTATACACATCCCCACATTTCAGAGTTGGTGATAGGAACCCTCAAGGTAGTTGTTGACTGGTTTATAGAGGAGAATTTCTCCTACATCAGAGTTTTCAGATGTTCAATCCCTCCACATGCACTCCCAAAATTCCTCCCCGATAGACTGGTGTGCAGGGAGGTAGCTCATCAAATAGTAACAGGTGGAATTGGGAAGACGGCTCAAAAGAAGTCTTAGCCGATCTTTCCCGTTCAGATTGGAAAATTTTCACTTCTCAACTTGGATCATTCCAAAGTTGAAGCAGTAGCACTGGAGGAGGTCAAATTGGTGGACCTCAAACATAGGAATCACGAACCTTACCAGTTAGTGGGAAAACATATGACCCATTGCAATATGAAGGCTTATGAACATGAGAAGTCCCCTTGTGATGACATGTTCAAAGGGACTAGGACCTATGAGGAAGACTTAGAGAGGGTACAAATATTGTCGTCTGACTTGCAAGATAGTTTTCAGACCTTCCAGAAGCACAAATGGAGAGGTCTACCCAAAGTGCTGCAAGGAGAAGCAATTACCCTTCCTCAGGAACAAGAAGATACTCCTCTAGGCTTTGGACAAGAGGCACGATATAAATTCAATCCTGAATAATTTCCTCAGGAGACTGAGGGGTATTCACAAAATGAAGAGGTCTTATAGACATAAAATCCAAAGATGAAAGAAGATAGGAGGCCTAGGACACCTCACGAGTCCAGTAAGTCCATTCCTCATTCATCACCTGTTGTTGATGTCAATATACCCAAGGTCATGGGAGAGACAAGATCTATAGAAATAGGAATCCCCATAGCTTCCTTAACCCCTTTACAGTCTACCTTTGGGTTCCCACAGATGGGAGCCATATATGTTAGTTTCCTCCCCCCTATCTCCAGAGATGAGATCCCTCCTTCTGATTATTTTTTCATAAAAAAGAGGAAGGTTGTCCTAAAAAAAAAGATGTATATGAGAGAGGGGGGTATGGTGAAGAAGCATAGAGCCTTGGTAGATGGCCAGAACTTGGAAGAGGAGGATTTCATTACAAAAGTAGCAGGCTCCATGGGAGCCATGGCAACAACAAACCATTTTACTGTGGAGAACATGAGATCAAGGATAAAGAAGAGTAACCACACAATAGCTCAATTGCGAGACTAGTTAAAGAATGTTGAGAAAAACATTAGAGAAGAGGTGAATAAAATATTGGATCAGGCCAGAGCTGTTGAAAGACAAGAAATCCAATCACTCAAATCAAGCCTGGATGAAATGAACTAGAGGATACAAGCAAGTCAGGTGCAAGTCACTCAACAAAAAGAGCTTGTAAAGAAGCTACAAGCAAAGTTAAATTTGACAGAAGGCCAAGTTGTAGACTTAAAGGCTTTCCAGACCCTCTCGCTGGAAGTACATACAAAGATAGATGCCAAACAATAGGAATTGATTTCCAAAATAGAGATCATCTAGAATTACTTTCAAGAGGTAAGAAAATCCCTAGAAAATATTATTTTACTAGAAAAGGAGGCTAAAGATGCAAGGAATACTTTCTAGAAAGCAGTTGCATGTTTAGGAAACAGGGAGATGTCAAAACATCTAAAGATTTATGTCACAGAACAGATAAGAGGAGACATCATGCTCAAGGCATGGGAAATGAACATAGTCGAAAACAAGAAGATTGTCAAAGAAATCAAAGACGACTGTGAGGGAATATTTGATTCTTTGGATAAGCAAGCGTTAGGTATCTAAAGAAAATATTTATTAGAGCCACTGGGGCAGATAAACATTGTGAAACAACAGTTGAACTGCAAAGAAGGCTTACAGGAGATTCAGGCAAAGATTTCACAGTTGAAGGAAATCAATGCCAACCTAATGGATAGATGGTTGGTACAGCCCAATTTAAAATTGCAAGTGATCAGGTTTGCCGATAAATTTTTTGAAGACCAACTTCCAAAGATACAAAGAAAGTTTCATCTGTTTGAAACTAAAGATCTTCCGACACCACCCATAATTTTTGTTCATTTTTTGGAGAAGTGTATTGAATGTATAGCTTCAAAAGAGGGAGGGAATTCAGCTAAACAGTGAAGTATTGTTCAAAAGCTTATACTTTTGAAATGATAGATCAACAAAAAGTAAATCATGCAATGGTCAAGGTTGCAATTGTGTAACTATCTTTTCCCCTAAAAGTAGGAAATTGTTAACCATCAAGTAGCAATGATTTTGTATAGATAGGAGGGGGAGGAGACCAGGAAATGACTTTTTCTTTCTCTAAAAGGACACCTTTTTTGACGAAAGTAATTTTGAAGAAGCTCTAAATTAATAGAAATGTAGATTGAAGATTCCAGATTTTGTCACGTCTAAGTTATGTGCTCCCCTGTCTTTTCATATTTATTTCATATATCTTATTGATGAATGCTCAGCTACAATTTAGTGCAACTTCTACTATGGAAATTAATATTCTTGTCATTTAAATCATCTATAGTTTTTCCTCTGTATCAGTTATCAACAGATACAAGACCTGCAAATGTTTAGATCTCAATATCATATGCTTCATTAATATTGTCTTGTTTCGTAGTCTTCTGTTACAACGTGAGATTCCTCTTAAATTGATGCCTCACCTTGTTAATAGCTTTATGTTTTCCCTCATGTCATGCATGTTCCCTTTCCTTTAAATTTAACTCAGATACAAGAAATGACCTTTAATTTAGTCATCCTATTAATTTGTATTTTAAAATCTTTCTCTTTACATTGTAAAATAGAGATAACGAAGCCAAATATGAAAACACTGAATTATATCTTCCTTACCTGTTATCCTTCATGACAATACCAGTTTCAAGGTATCCTAACATTGAACCCGGTCTTTCGGATCAAACCAACATCTCTCTAAATCTATTTAACACTATCTTACAAACAACAAATAACCGAGTTGAGTTAGAATGTTCATGGGCAGTAATTGAGAGAGATATTAGTGTTGTAGGAAAATCTCCCTGCGAATAGGTAGATCGCCTCTAAGGCTTGACCTTAACCCTAGACAGAAAAATGCTTAACGTGGACACTGACTTCCTTTCAAATCTATCTAAACTAATACATGATAAGGAAGTATAACAGAAGTACCTTTTAATTGATGTTTGTCCCTGCACGCTCCGAGTTGCGCTCCAATCCTTTGCTCCTCGCTGAGCTCTGTGGACAAAACAAGATACGACCACTTCCTACTCTATTGACATTAGCTTGAAAACATATCTATCAACAAATGATAAGTTCCTGTAACATCAGACACAAACTAGAAAGAAACAGGCCAAGCGTGTCATATTAATGAGAATAACGACAGCAGTGCTTACAATCGTAGATGCGAATGCGAAAGCTTCGTCAAGTCCCCTTCGTCTAACCCTTGCCTGAAAGATCCACAACCTGGATAACAACAACTTCATTGATCACTCTCCTTTGGCTGACTATAAGTTTCCTCCAAGATCATAAGTTTCATGTGTTCAATTCTCCCCCCTTTCCACCATCATAGAGCCTGTTTATATAGGTTAAGAGGAGCTTAACCTCTTGAGTCATCTTTAGAACAAGTTGGGAACCCTCTCCTTAGATCAGGAATCTCTTGATGAAACCAAGAATTCGAGCACAACTACCTCCTAATCTCCAATGATCCTCCCCTTATTCTCCTCAACGGACCAACAACTGGCCCAGAATAGGAAGCGCTCCCTCAGAAGGGGTCTCAGAGCATTATAGCGCTCCCTGGTAAGCCTTGGGGAAGCACCAACACTCTCAAGATGGGAAGCGCTCCTCCAAAAGGGGCTGGGGAGCATTATAACGCTCCCTGAAGCATTATAGGGGAGCGCTAGTGCTTCTGCAGCTGAAGTAGGGGAGCGTTCCCCCTCCAAACCTTTGTTTCAGCGTTTCTTTCAGGTGTCAAGAGTTATTTTACTCCAGTAAACCAATTCTCTTCCTTCAAATCAGTCATGTGAGGTGTTATAAGTGCCCCCTTAATGTCGTTATCATGGAATTATGTCTGAACATCATTTGCGACACTAGTGACCAACTTGCGACACTTGCGAAAGTTGTAAGGAATGATGCGACACTTACAACGATTGATAGGGACAATGCGACACTTATCCAGTTGAGCAATTTTGACGTGTAACAGAATGCCCCCCAAAGTATGAAGTCAGAAGATGCGAACTAATGACTGAAATAATTTGTATACGTTCAAGCAAGGGTATAGACTTGGAGAACCTGACGGAAGCTGCACACAAACATCCAACCAATATCATGACATAATTCAAAACCCAAGCCAGGCATACCTATGCTTGTTTGATCGAGATTTGTAAGGTATGGCCGCCATAAAATACACTGCAGATCCATAATTGTATTGATAAAAAGGGTATAGCCACCAAAGATACAATGTGGATCTATACTTTAGTGACTCAGACTGATCGTAGCCACGAAGAATACACAATGGATCTACGAAATGACAAGACATAGCCACGACCAATACAAAGTGGATCTATGTAACAATGCATGTGTTCTTTGTCCGGAACTCCTTCGCAACCTAGGAGAAACATATATCAAAGTGAATTACTCAACCCAGGGTCTTCTTACCAATCCCAATATGGTACGAATCTGACCATGTGAATAGATGTCTTGATGTCGAACATGGCAGAAACCACTTGATTATCGGTCAATGAGGTAAACCGTTAACAAGTGCGAGGGAGATCACCATTAATGTCAATGATTCCCAAGGTACCTTAGTACATTCCACTGAACGTGAATAGATGAGTTGAGGTTGAACATTTGTGGAATCATTCGATCAGAGGTCAATGATGCAAACCCACTGTCGAATGCGAGGAGGCCTGCCATTGAGGCATGCAGGTCCCAAAGTACTAGCTAGTTTCTAAGTCTAATTCCTGGATAATGTATTGGAGTCGACAGTAATAGACTTGTTGAGGGAGGGCCTTGATGTATCCCCCATCAACGACATGAAACAGACATAGAGATGCAATTGGCAGATCAAATGGACATGGACTGACACAGGTTTTGAGGCAAGATATTTGGGATGGTTGACTCTCGAGGCGGATACTTCCCTTGAACATTGAGGCACATTAGCAAAACATGACATGGACCAAAAATTATGCAATGGATGCAATGACTTGCGTCGGGTGACCCAAAGGAATGAAAGGAAACTCAAAGGATTGGCTCAGTGTAGAGGTTCAGCGGATTATGATATGTGCAGATGACAAAGTGTCGTGTTCAAGGGCGACTCTAAGACATGCTGGATGATGTTTCTCAAGAGACTTCTTGGCTTGCTCGTTTCAATTTTTACCCCATCCAGATAGATGAGTACCTCTTTTTGATTTAATGAGCTCGAGGAGGATAACACATGCTCGATATAACTTACCTTCAGTAAGTTCCTCTTCCTTTGTTTAACGAACCGGAAGAAGTAAGGGATCGATCCTGTATGGACCTGTCGATGTATGCTTTAACGAGTCCAAGGACAGAAAACTCGAAGGTTTTTCGGGATTATAGAGTTTGGAAAAACACTTAAAAGAGAACTCTCTCAGTTCCTTTTTCGTACAGTAGTCTAACGAGACCAAAAAAGGGGTAAACTATCGCTCGAAAGACGCCCTTTCTGACCTTTTAACGAGTGTGAAAGGAAGCAAGATCACTCAACAATCTTTTCATATTTAGAGAGTCTGAAAAGGGTTTAAAGAAGACTCCAGGGGGGTTCCTTTTTCATGTGTTCATGTCCGTACGGGTCTGAAAAAGAGATAAAAGTTTACCTGGTTGCATTCTCATGTATTTACGAGCACGAGAAAGAACAAAGACTAAGCTCAAAATGCCCCCAGCTTGAAAGCTGGTGACTTGACTCCAGAATGATCATCAAAGGCTTGGAGACATGCCCCCCGAGCTTCAATTCATTCACCGACGTTGAGGTAGTCACCAATTTCTGTGCTAGATGGAGAAAAAGGATATAGGTGGATGAAATGAAGGTTCAAAAATGATACCTAACGAAAGACTCGACTCGGCATCTACGAGATCTGGCGAAAGACTCAACTTGAAGGGAGAGGTGATTGTTTCATTTTTTAATGAGGAAAAGAACTATGCTCAAGGTTCCAGGTTCGATCCCCAGATTGCTATTTCATTTTTTAACGAGCTTGCTACAGAGAAGAAAACTATACTCAAGGCCTCTATTTCATTTTTTAACGAGCTTGCCACAAAGAAGAGAAACTATGTTCGTGATGCCCCCAACATGAAAGCTAGTGGCCTCTGTTTCATTTTTTAATGAGCTTGCCACAGAGAAGAGAAACTATGCTCATGGTTTCTTCTTGATCATGGCTTCCAAGAGGATAATGCTCTGGAAGGGTACCATGTCAAGGGACAGAAATCGGTCATGGCTTCCAAGAGATCTTTGTCGGATGGAAGAAAATCACTCTGGAAGGAACACATGTCGAGGGTCGTGACAGGGGTAAGGAGATCGAGCTCCAATAACCCTACCAAAGAGATCACCATGTCAACTACCGGATCCAAATCATCGGAAGTTGAAGTCATGGGAGACAACGCCACATAATTGACATGCGGAGGGGGTGACACTATCTGCATATAAGAACCACTTAGGGAGGTAACCCAGTCAGGGCCGATGCATGAAAGTTGATCAATAGTCACAATAATTCCATCGTGAGGTAAAGATATCACACGGAAAAGAGTGGATACAATAGCTTTCATGGCATAGACATAATCCCGACCAAGGAGTAAAGAGAAATCCAAGGGGTCTCGGACTACCATGACATCGATAAAGACAGTTTTCCCTCCCAAAGTTACAGGAAACTGAGGAAGGATCCCTAAAGGTTGACTAGTTCTTCTGTTAAAAGCTAACAGATTCTGTGTAACTGGTGCAAGCTGTGGACAACCCAAAGTGTACCAAGCAACAGAAGACAAAATACTAATGGACACACCTTCATCTATCAGCGTTTGAGGAATGTCCCGACCAAGAACTTGTACTGTAATCTGGAAAGGAATGTGGGAGGGAAGACGAGGTCCAGTTAGCGCACCCCAATCAAAAAGGATGGCTTCAGTACTTGGAGGAGGTTCCACAGGAGGAGGAGGAATGCCCCCAGGCATGGTAGAGTCTTTATTAACAAGAAAAACATGGTCAGTATCAGGTTTACTCTCTAGAGGGAGAGTAGGGTCGACCGATGATTGGATCGGTCGACCGATGATTGGATCGGATCGACCAATGGTGGACTTGGATAGACCACTTTGGCACTTTTCAAAGGAAGAGTGGGACTGACCGAGGAAGGGACTGGATCAGTCACTTTGGTACTCATTAAAGGAGGAGTGGGATCGACCGATGGAAGAAACGAATCAACCACTTGAGTTTCATTCTCCAAGGGAAGAATGGGGTCAATTGGTGGAGACAGATCGACCTCTTTGGTGTCACTCTCTAACGGGAGAGTGGGGTTGTTCAATGACAGAACTGGATCAGCTACTTGGGTTTGTGGTTCAATCTAGGAGGAAACTATATTGACCACCTAATCAACCGGACTGATCAGGGATGGAACTGGATTGACTAGTCCATCAACCAATGATGGGTCGAAGGAAAGTTTAGGATAACCTTTTGGAAGTTGAAGTTTTTCCAAAAGAGAAGACGCCTCCGCCATGCGAGGACAAAGGTGAGAGTAATGATTACCTTTACATAACATGCAAGGGAACTTGACAGTTTTCTTCTTCTTACCAACCTGAACATCACTAGTTGATGGGGTATCATCGACATGACTGACAGAGGCCGATGACGTGGAGGACCACATTTCTAAGACCTGGGTAAGACCGGGGCAATCCCTTAGAAAGTGATCACCCTTACAAAGGCTGCAAGGGAATTTGGGTTTTGGATTGTTTCTTTTAATATTGTTGATCTCATCAACACTCCCAGTACTATTAAAAGTAACTGGTTTCTTAGAGCCAACATCTGATGTTGTTGGGGCCTTGGTCCTTTTCGGGTTCTTCTTCTTCTTCTCTTTCCGTTTCTTCTTCTTCTTATCAACCTGGTTACTTGCTTTGGAGCTTTCACTAGGCGAAGAAGGAGAAATGGAAAGAGACTTAATGGGCGAAGAAGGCGAAAATTCGACATGAGGTTGATGTGCGGGTGGTGTATTGACATCCAAAGTATTAGGTGCAACTGAAACATCGAGAGGATTTGGGATCACCGGAGTGGGGAACAACCAAACTAGTAATCCAATAGTGAGTCCTGGAAGACTCAGTGTGGCAACATATGGAGGACCAAAGTTTCCAAATGAAGGAAAGGTATAAGGTTCCCCAGAAGAAGGGGTTCCTCCATTGGTACTCCCAGGATTTGATTCCATTAACACTGACTCGACCTAAGGTCCACTAAATAAAAGAAACAGCATACGCTAATAGAATCTAAGAATCAAAACCAAGCAAACATGACCTTCTCTCGATGACCATACTATTTGGTGATGAAATCCAACATCGTGTGATCAAGTCCAGAAGGGGTGGGGATAGGGTGGAACAGTTACAATGGCAACCTGCTTAACGAACTTACGCCTTGGTGCAAGCTTCCATGCAGTAATTGTGGATTTACCCTCTAAGGAGCCCGAGTGAGTTTGACCAATGTCTATTCCAGGTACAGTGAAACTTCCCATCACCGTCACCTTGTGTAAGACCCTAAAGATTATGGCCACTAAGGTTACCAATTTGCAGTCAGCCCTTGGGCGGGAACAATCGACAGTCTGATCCAAACGTACGGGCAGGGTATCAAGCCCGAAATCAACTAAAAGGCTTCCACGCAGTAATTTTGGATTTACCTCAAAGTGATCGCCATAATACGATCTGATCACCACAATCAGTTAAACCACGGAGGGTTGCTCACCCGAATGCGACCTCGTGCATAACCCCTGTGTGAGAGGGGGATCCCAGGCAGACTTATACAATGACTGGATTTGACTCTCCCTAACTCAGGATGCTACTGTTTGTTTTATAAGCTTTGGAGAGTTATGCTCACAGCCCTAATCCAAAGTACTAAGCCTAGTCTGTTGTTGGTGGAGGATCCTAGAAAAGAAAAATTTCTAGAAAACTTTTAATTAGCGTTGATTTTTATGGCTGTTCTTTACGCAAAGGGGTGCATGGAAGTGAGACAAATGGAATTATGACTCAGACCCAAAGAGTGCATCAAACATGATAAGCAGGAATTTCCTTTCGATGAATGTCTATCTAAGGGAGAGAGAGAGTTCTTTTCACTAACAAGCACAACTACGGAGTGTCCTCAAACGATTCCTTTTCTCAATCAAATCCTGATGTAATGCAAAAACTTTTAAAATTCCTTCTAATATGCACAATCAATCATGGAGATGCTTTTTCATTGTTCATATATGAGTTCAACACAATGCTTGTCTTGCTAATTGTCTTTGTATGAATTAAAATCAAACTAGCACAAGCTAAAGTCATACAAACAATGCACCCTCTCATTTCAATCGGAACGAAAAGCGAAAGAAAAAAAAAAAAAAACAATCAT
>CBVK0100099905.1:136-22255 GCA_900067695.1 Picea abies
GCTTCCATTGAATCCATCTTAGTATCCAACTTAGCTTCCATTGAATCCATTTTCTTTTTTAGTTCATTTATGTCCCTAATCATTTCTTCACCTTCATCAAGAGTCCAAGTAGGATTGTCTAGAGGCTTATTTGGTGTAGAAGTTCCCTTTTTTGGTGGCATGTTGGCCAAGTATCACTTTAAACCTTGATTTTGGGGTGGTTCTACTAGACAATGTTTATTTTATTGTATCTCTAGAATTTCGGCCCTTATGAGTATGAGATTTTGTTTTTTTCATGTCTTTGATATTTCTTCTCGTCAATGCCCCAGGTCTGATAAAAATTGGATGTGCCAAGTGGAATTTACAGTAACTTCCCCACAACTTGCTGATTTTTGGCCTTTCCATAAGATCTCACTTGTATAGTGTGCCCCGCACAAAATAATTGATATAAAATTCTAAAACTCATACCAGAACTACTATAGGTTGTCCACTATCTAATGCAACTAGTCTCACTCAATTTGGATACTCTAAGAGGAATTTATGATTGTTTTACCCAGAACACATGCTTGAGACGAGTTAATAGGACTAGTCAGATACCCTATCTTCCATAGGGTGTATCTACAAATTTAAGATGACCCAGAAGATGAAATTGCTACCAAAGATACCTTATTAACTTTTGAGAATATCCCCTATATTTCAGGGTCTGAAACATTACAGAAAAACATTTATAGCTAAAATTCCGCAATGACTCAATTCAAGATGATTCTAGAACCCTATCATAAAAAGGTTGTATCTTCGAAAGTATAAGGACCCAAGAGCTGAAATTGTAATCCAATGTACCTTGATCCATCTACTAAATATCCTCCAAGTCGTTCCTTTTGAATCATTGTAGAAAACAAATTATAGTGAAAATTCCACGATGTCTCAGATGTAGCAGCAAAACCTTAAAACCTTGAGCTCTGATACCATATGTTAAGGACCAAATATCAATATAACATAGAAAAACCTAAAAGTAAGTACTCAACGGCTTGAAAAAGCGATAATTTCAGATAATAAGCCTGTTCAAGGGGGAAACCTCCTTTTACCCCACATAAATGTTCAAGTAGAAGATGATTCCAAGTGAAAATGTCTCCTTGGTATATATAAGAGACTAGGAGGTATAATTACAACTAATGAAATAAAGCCACCATAAATAAAATAACATTACTAATATAATATGCCCCAATTAAGGGGTAATGAGACAATATTAGGGCTTAACATACTCAATCATGTATAAGAAACCAATATACTATAGCAATCATATAAGTATTGAATCATAATAGTGTTTCTCACTCCATCAACCAACACAAACCAAATCACAACAACCATACCAAGAATTCCTTAAGCATTCAACACACAACAAGCAAGAGTATCCATCAAGACAACAATCTAACCATACCAGAGTTTCTATGGCAGATATGAGCCCATAGAATGCAGATCTAGAACCTGCTTCACTCTTCAAGAGCCTGGCACCAGTTCACACATAAGTCTTCATGAATTTAACCATTGTACATGCTTTGTCCTCATTCAACCTGTGTATGTACGTGCCATGGCTCACTGTAGCCCATGTATACCTCAAAAACTAGGGTTTCTGAACTTCTGAGATTTTTTTCATCATGATCTTAGACATACCAAAACTTTGATGCATCCATGAGATCCTCCAGATCTTCTCTCTCTCAAAATATATCTTCAATACATGCTCAAGAGATTCATTTCACAAGATACCCTTGTCTCTTATGTATATTCTCCAAGTAGCTTCCTTAGAATCATCTTCTAGGTCACTTGGCCCACATAGCCACTTGGTCCACATAGTCACTTATGTTCAAATTTGCCCAATTTGCTACTTTTCCTATGTATCCAATAGCCACTTGACCACTTAACCCTCTTTACATATTTTAGGGTTAACCTTTTCATAACTACTTTCCATAAATAGAAAGTTCTCCATTTATTTGATTATTAAAATAATCTTCCTTGAATTTGTCACTTTAATTTATTATTTAAATAATCACTTCACTTTATTTAAATAATATCTTCTTTGTAGGCATTTTGACTTCTTTGACCTTTTGGGGATTCAGGCCATCATATGAGGGTCCTCCAACTTCGTAAGGCCATAACTCTCAAACCGTGAAGAGTTATTTGGCATTCCACATACCACCAAAAATGGCATGACAAGCACTATCCAACTAGGATAGTTTCACTGACACATTCGTTTATCTTCATCTTATTATTCCACAATGAAGAAGGGGTTCTCCAACCATACTTCTAGGATAACGTAACCGCAAAGCATATTCCCATGAGGGATTTCACCATAAGGGGATCACTTTGGAGTTCATCCATTTTTAATTCTTATCAACCATGATAAGACAATAATGAGTCATCTTTACATCAATCCAACTATGCATCATATATCAAAGAAACCATATTGATCCATCTTCAACTTTTCATCATGTATCAATGACAACTCATTGATCCATCTTCAACTAAGCATCATATTAATGAAAACTCATTGATCTATCTTCATCATCATATGACTATGATTATACTTGACATCTAACCATTCACATTAAGGACAATACATATTACATTAGTATGTTAAGAAATTGTTCCTTTGACATCAATCAATCCCTTGACATCAATCAATCACTTGACATCAATTAATCAAACCTTTGGAATCTATGACAACATGATCCAACACCCATCCAGGATCAGTGTTGAAAATTGGAGCTCTGATACCACTTTGTAGCATCCCCAACAACCAATTGGTCCATGCCAACCAAAAATTATAACTTTGATACCAAAGTAAAACATACAAATACTCTACAAATACATTGATTCATACAGAATAATAATAGAAACACACATGCAACATCCACAGGAAAAACATATAAAAATAAACACATAAACAATAATGCATCACATAATTTAACACACAATTGACACTTATCTTGGTAAAAATATCACCGACTATGTTTATACCTTCCACGTTCCTCCCAACCTTAGACCACACTGCTCAAAACTCTCAGTAGTGGGTCACCCCGGAGCTAGGGATAAAATCCACCCAGGTAAAGGAATTCCTAACTAGGATGATGTATCTCAGACCATAGGAAAACTCAGTCATAGGTGCCAAATCAAACTAACATCCTACAATCCCTCATTCCCCACATGTCTGTCGCACCCGAGGAAGTGTGCCCCTTCTCTTCTCAATAGTCCCTCACCTGCCCCACTTCCTTTTCAGGGCTTCAACAACAGGTTGGACATGAAATCTTAGAGCCATGTAGCTGCAGTTTGGCACCTTCCAGAAATAAATTCCCAACAATTCTATCACCTAGAGATAATTTCTTATGATCCTGACAACCCACCTCTTCAATATCCCATGGGCTTGACAACCCGCTTCTTCAGTCCAACTCCTAAGCTAACCAAGTACAAGTACAGGTACAGGTATGGGTATAGGTACAATGATAGTAACAGGAAGGTACCAAGGAGAACTAAATGAGTGAGTGAATGATGATTGAAAATGAACTAAGTCCAACCTATATGTATGCATGTTCCCAACTTCGCACTTGTCATGTTGAGAACTACGTTGGCCCACTTGTCCCCATTCTTAGAACTTAGGATAAAATAATTATTCATACTTTGTACTTTAAGGAATATTAGTATAATATTCCTTTGCACTTAAGCTCCCTAGCTTAGCCCCTTATCCTTAACTTTATCCCCCTTTCCCTATCTAATGGAGTTTATCCCCCCATACTCTTTTACATGGTTGGTTTTTCGTAGTGATTTGTTTTTCATTAATATTTGCATGTGATTTACATTTGTAATACAAACATATTGTCATTTTTTTTATCCAAGATCTGTAGCCTCAAAAAAATGAACATATACACAAAGACTCATTGGCCTCAAGATCATGCACTCAATTTGTTGCGTGTGATATCCTAGGATGTGTGCACTAATTCTCTTAGTGCGTATCACATATTCGTGCTATATACTAGAAGGTGCTTACAAAACTAATTCCAAGACTTGATATAAACAACTCACCAGTTTATATACATATGTATATTTATATTTACATTTATAGTTGGGGTTTGGCCTAGGGGTATTACATAATCAATTCATTAGAAGAAATTAAGAAGGAAACAAAGAAAAACAAGTCATTGAAGGCTGATTTAAAAGTAAAAGAGGGATCTCAGAATTCCAACTTTGAATAACTAGAGAAGATAACCACGAGTCTAAAATTTCAAATAGAAGTAGACAAAAGAATTTAGGAAACACTTATAAGTTAGTTAGAAGAAAAGGACAAAACGATTGGAATCTTGGAAGAAAAAATAGTCTCTTTAAGGAAAGATATTTAGAAGAAAGATATGTAGCAAAAGAGCATCATAATATTGGATAAAATAATCATCACTCAAATACCATCCTATGAAAGATATAGACTAGGATACAATCAAGTACAAAATGATAAAGGATCGAGCTCCAAGACAACAAAACATGAAGTAGGAAAAAACAATTATGTAGAGATTGTCAAAGATTTTGTCAAGAAGGAAGAATGCATGCCCCCAAAAATAACATTCCAGAAATAAATAAGACTCAAGAAAATGAATTCAAAAGGAGTGCATCACAAATAATATGATCTTCTCCCAGGTATCAAAGGTTCTTTTATGATCATCGTTTTAATTGTGCTAATTTTTGAAATAAATTTGTAAACTGCAGATCCTATGCCAAGAACCAAAGAAACTCTACAAGGTACTTAAATAATAGTTATCCCATAAAATCGTATGAAACATATAATAGAAATCAAAATAGTTTTGGTTCATTGAGAAATGAAGTAGAATGCTACAAATGCAACAATTTTGGACACATAGCGAGGAATTTTATATTGACCATTCCACCCAGGGAATCAAAGCAGAAGATTAACAGTCAGATTTCAGAACCACAAGAGATATGGAAAAGAAAGTAGAATCAATGCTCACTTTCTCTGCAATCCCAACACATGAAAATTGATTGGCATGTTGATAGTGGTTGTTAAAAGCATATGATAGGTGACAAGAACATGCTTCTAACTCTGAAGAAAGAAAGAGATGCATCCATTTCATTTGGCAATAATCATTCAACTAAAATTATATGTAGAGGCACAATTAAGCTTGGAAGAAAAGATGTCATGGAAGAAAATATTGTACTAGTCGAAGATATGAAACAAAATATGTTGAGTGTAATGTTGGACATACCAACCACACTGAGAGGGGGGGTGAATCGATGTAGGGATATTTTTACAATTGTTTCAAGAATTAGTTAGCAACCACTTCAAATATTATTATTCATTCACAATTAGCTACTTGCATATAACAACACGATTCATCGATAATAGAGAACATTGAACCATCACCATAATGAACACAAGGAACACCATATATATGTGTAATATTTTGTAATATGTTGTTACATGAGACTACAATCTCTGAGGTTTATCATCACCAACTTAAAAAGAGCACCAAATCCAAGAGAGTACCAACTCTCAATACAAGACCCAGCTTCCAGATGTCAGCACCAACTGAGATGTGAGGAATCTAAACTTCAAGTACAATACCTAGCTTGTAGACAGAAGACAATATGTCCAACCTGTACCAATAACCCATCACAATCTATACCAATCAACTTGTACTATCAACCATATACATCAATCACTCACACAACTTGTACCATCACAAGTGCATCAACTATGCACAACACAACCTATCACAACAACCTCTCACATCAACCTGTCTCCTCTATCAAATTAGATATAATCTCATGGATCTCATGCTCATGATCACAATAGAAATACACAACATGAATACCATACATCAAATACCAACAACAAAATACCAACTATATCCCTTAACAAATCTGATATATGAAGCAATATTGAACAACCAATACCATCTCAAGAGATAAATCCTAGCTGACAAGACTACCTCAAACAAGATGTGCCATATCTCTCGTAAATAGACTCCAACCATGAATTAAATATTATGCGAATATAACCAACTATGAACTAATACTAAAATTCAGTAGATCAACCACATATCAACTCTACAGGAATCCTTAAACTTCCAAGAGGGCATCCAACATATTTACAAGCCATACCCTCAACCAGATTCATAGATTCAACACTGCACATATGAAACCCATACCTTTTTTTCTTGTAGTTGTGGCTCTATTAGGGATTTGTTTTTGTAGCCATGATATTGTTGTCGCGATTTTTTTTTTGCGATTCAGTTGTTGTGATTCTTCTATCGAGGTTCTACTGCTGTGATTTTGTTGTCATGGTTCTCCTTTCGCAATTCTTCTGCCACGGTTCTGCTGCAGCGATCCTGCTTCTGCAAATTTGTTGTCGCGAATTTGATCTATCAATAATACCTTCCCAAATAACCTTTCACAAATGTATATTCAATTATGTTCAATAACCTTTCAATAATACCATAGACACACTGTAACTTGAAATTTTGCCACTTCGAAATCAATTCTCTATGAAATTTCTCTTCAACATTCAACTTGCTCGGCCCATCCAGGTTTAGTGTTGAAAACTGGAGCTCTTATACCACATTGTATCATCCCCAACAACCAATTTGTCCATGCCAACCAAAAAATTCTAACTTTGATACCAAATTAAAACATACAAATACTCTGCAAATACATTTATTCATACAAAATAATAATATAAACACACATGCAACATACACAAGAAAAACCCATAAAAATAAATGCATAAATAATAGTGCAACACATAATTTAACACACAATTGACACATATCTTGATAAAAATATCACTGACTATGTGCATACCTTCCCCGTTCCTCCCATCCTTAGACCACATTGCTCAAAACTCTCAATAGTGGATCACCACAGAGATGGAGATAAAATCCACCTGGGTAAAGGAATTCCTAACCAGGTTGATGTATCTCATACCATAGGAAAAATCATTCACATGTGTCAATTTGAACTAACATTGTATAGTCCCTCATTCCCCACATGTCTCTCCAACCCTAGGAAGTGTGCCCCTTCTCTACTCAACAGTCTCGTGACTTCCCCACTTCCTTTTCTGGGCTTCAACAACAGGCGTGACAAGAATTCTTAGATCCCTATAGCTACAGTTTGGCATCTTCCAGAAATCAATTCCCAACAATTCTCTCACCTATATATAACTTCTTACGAGAATGACAACCCACCTCTTCAATATCCCATGGGCCCAATAACCCGCTTCTTCAGTCCAACTCCTAAGCTAAACTAGTACAAGTACAGGTATAGGTATGGGTATAAGTATAGTGACAGTAATAGGAAGGTACCAAGGACAACTGAATGGGTGAGTGAATGATGATGGAATGATGGGAAATGAACCAAGTCCAACCTATATGTATGCATGTTCCCAACTTGACACTTGTCATGTTGAGAACTACGTTGGCCCACTTGTCCCCATTCTTAGAACTTAGGATAAAATAATTATCCATACTTTATACTTTAAGGAATATTAATATAACATTACATTGGGCTTAAGCTCCCTAGCTTATCCCATTATCCTTAACTTTTATCCCCCTTTCCCTATCTAGTGGATTTTATCCCCCAATACTCTTTTACATGGTTGGTATGTCACAATGATGTGTTTTTCATTAATATTTGTGTGTGATTTACATTCATAATACAAACATACTGTCCTTTTTGTATCCAGGATCACCAGCCTCAAAAACATGAACATATACACAAAAGCGTGCTATACGTTGGAAGGTGCTTACAAAACTAATTCCAAGACTTGATACAAACAACTCACCAGCTTATATACATATGTACATTTATGTTTACATTTACAGTTGGGGTTTGGCCTAGAGGTGTTACATAATCAATGCATTATAAGAACTTAAGAAGCAAAGAAAGAAAAACAACAAGGCCGAGTTAAAATTAAAAGAGGGATCACATAATTCCAACTCTAAATAACTAAAGAAGATGAGCATGAGTCTAAACATTCAAATAGAAGTAGACAAAAGAATTGATGAAATACTTATAAGTCAGTTAGGAAAAAATGATTGGAATCTTGGATGCAAAAATAGTCTCTTTAAGGAAAGATCTTTAGAAGAAATATACATAGAAAAAGAGAACCAGAACATTGGATCAAATAATCATCAATCAACTACCATCCTATGATAGATCAAGACTAGGGTACAATCAAGTACGAAATGAGAAAGGATTGAGCTCCAAGACAACAAAACATAGAGGAAAAAGAAGTTATATAGAGATTGTCAAAGATTTTGTCAAGAAGGAAGAATGCATGCCCCCAAAGAATAACATTCCAGAAATAAAGAAGACTCAAGAAAATGAATTCAGAAGGAGTGCATCGCAAATAATATGATCTTCTCCTGGGTATCAAAGGTTCTTTTATGATCATTGTTTTAACTGTGATAATTTTGGAAATGAAGTTGTAAACTGTAGATCCTATGCCAAAAACCAAAGAAACTATGAAAGGTACTTAAATAATAGTTATCCCATAAAATCATAAGCAACATACAATAGAAATCAAAATAGTTTTGGTTCATTGAGAAATGAAGTAGAATGATACAAATGCAACAATTTTGGACACATAGCGAAGAATTGTAGATTGACTATTCCACCCAGAGAATCAAAGAAGAACATTAACAATCATATATCGAAACAACAAGAGATATGGAAAAGAAAGAAGAATCAATGCTCACTTGCTCTGTAAACCCAACACATGAAAAGTGATTGGCATGTTGACAGTGGTTGTTAAAATCATATGACATGTGACAAGAACATGCTTCTAACACTGAATAAAGAAAGAGATGCATCGGTTTCATTTGGCAATAATCATTCAAATAAAATTATATGTAGATGCACAGTTAATATTGGAAGCAAAGATTCCATGGAAGAAAATGTTCTACTAGTCGAAGATATGAAACACAATTTTTTGAGTGTAATGTTGGACATACCAACCACACTGAGAGGGGGGGGTGAATCAATGTAGGGATATTTTTACACTTCTTTCAAAACTTAGTTAGCAAACACTTCAAATATTATTATTCATTCACAATTAGTTACTTGCATATAACAACACCATTGATCCAGATTTAGGAGCGGAACGAACTGATTAACAAACTGAATACACTAAACATGGAGATATGAAGAAGAAAACAAATATCCAGTGAACAATATCTTATATTGAATAATGAAATAGGATGAAACTGTAAAACTGCAGAATTGAAACACTTGCTCGAATGGTGGTAGCTATCTCTCAAAAGAGACATGGTTTCTATGTGCATCTGTCTGAGAAGAATGAATTACAATGAGGCTCTAGAGGAATTTTTGATATTACTCATGAATTCCAAAACCCTAGACATCCAAAAACCTAGCCCTAGGAGGTGAAAGGTCAAAATTCATGTGGGCCCCTATGGGTAAGTTGGTACCTCAACTTCCCGTGGTCGTAACGTTTGCATATGACCTTCGTTTTTGGTGTGTTATATCTCGTTGGAAAGGTATTTCCGAGAACTACACATTCCATTGTCAAACTCTAACTCTGTTTACATTTTGACTGCGACGAGCCAAAAAAAATTTGTTTAGGCCTCCAAAACGACCCTGGAAGTACAACAAGATTTGCTGACATGAAAACATACAAAAAAATCAAGTTGGATTAGGTGAGAGACCACCAATATCCACCTAGAAGATGTGTAGGGATTCAAATAGCCCCAGAAGTTTATAACCCACAATTACAAAGAAGTACAGAACAACATGTTGAACTAAAAACAGACAAGAGGAGCCAGTTGGAATAGGTGGGTGGCCACCAATAGCCAACTGGATCACTCCTCCCCCCTTAGGAAGTAATGGTATCCATTACATTGAGTTCCCACATCAGGTCAGGTAACTTCTGCTAGACTTGGCCCTACGTTAGCCACTTTCCTTGGTGTAGGATTTTCCCTGCCTTGACAACCCGATAAATCTGGATCCTTTGTTGGTTCATTGCCTTGACATCTGTGTCCACTATATGATCAGTGGATGCTTGTTCCATGTAGTAATGGTTGATATATGTGGGTGTCAATTGTTTTGCGATATTTGAGGTGTCCAATAATGGTGGAAAATATGGTCGAAGGAGGTCCACATTGAACACTACGTGCAGGCCAAGGAAGGGTGGAGTGTTGAGCTCTAAAGAATTTCTACCCACGACCTTGGTAATAGTGTAAGGCCCATACCAAAGTGGACAAAGCTTCCGATGGGGCACTATGAGACACTCCTTCTACAAATGTAACTAGATTTTGTCGCCAACCTGAAACTGGTGTGGTACCCTGTGTTGATCATGGTGTTACTTGTACTTAGCATTGGATTTATACAAAATATACTGGACTTGTTGGCAGATGTGTTGAATTCACTCAATGAATTGGTGGCATTGTCGATCGCAGACTGATCAAGGGAAGATTTTGTCTGTGTGGTGGCAAGAGGAAGTGAAACATCAATGGGTCACAAGGGTTTGGAATCCCATCCCCACCTGAAATGGGCTATGTTCGTTGGAGCTATGGAGAGCCCTGTTGTAACTATGATGAACATAGGGAAGACTCTCGTCCCATGTACATGGGTACTTAGAGTTTTACATGTGCATGTTGTGCATAATCATCCAATTGATGACCTTTGTTTGGCCATCTGTTTGGGGGTGGAAAGGAGTGGATTTTGTGATCTTGGTGTCCAAAAATGACCAGAGACTCGACCAAAATGTGTTGAGGAACTTGTTGTCTTGGTTAGAGATGATGGTATGTGGTATCCCAAAGTGGACCCACACTCATTCGAAGAAGAGATTGGCAATATTTGTCGCTATGATATTCTTCTTGCAGGCTGTGAGAAAACTGATCAATGACCACAAATACACAGTCATTTCCTTGCTTGGTGGATGGAAGGCCAGACATGTAATCCATTGAGATGGATTCCCAAGGATTCTCAGGAGTAGGAAGAAGGGTGTATAAGCCTTTCTTCTTTATGGATGGCTTGGAAATGGCACAGGAAGTGCAAGATCTGATATACTTATTGACGTCCTATCGAAGTTTTGGCCAATAAAAATGTTTCTAAAGAATGGCCATAGTTTTCTCCACGCCAAAATGTCCTGCCATCCAACTGTAGGGGGCTTCCCAAATCATCTTTGCACGCTCTCTTGTAGGAACACAGATATGGCCCAGGTGGCATAATAGTCCGTCCTGAATGTGAAAATCGGTGGCAGTCGCACATGTACCCAAGAGCTCATAGGTGTGGTTAAGTCTAGATCTTGCTGATAAAGTTGGGGCCACTCAGATGCTTCATGTCCACAGGAATGGAGCATAGTGGTGAGTGTAGCCACAAGAGGTCGATTGAGGCAGTCATCGACACAATTTGAGATACATGTCTTATACTTGATGTTGAGATGGAACTGTTGTAGGTAGGTGGACCACTTCTGATGGTGGTCGTTTTGGAATTTCCCATGTGTCTGTATGAACTACAGAGGCTTGTGATCAGTGTGTATGATTGTATCCTTTCCCAGAATGTAATGTTTCCATTGACGATAGGCTTGTACAATGGAATACATTTCCTTGTCATAGGTGGGTTATTTCCAGACAATATCTGAGAGTGTCTCACTATGGTATGCCATTGGATGACCGTGCTGAGTGAGAAATTCACCCACAACATAGTCAGATGCATTATTCTCAATCTCGAATGGTTGTTGCAGATCGGGAAAGGAAAGTACTTGATTTGAGTGCAAGTAATGCTTCAGATCATCGAATTCTCATTGTTATTCCTTCCCCCACACAAAGTTGTCCTTGCCACCACCCTTGGTCACCTGGATGAGGGCCCATGCAATATGGGAGAATCCTAAAACGAGTCATCGGTAGAAGTTGGCTAGTCCCAAGAAGATCCAAAGATCGGTCAATGTGGTCAGGGATGGCCAGTCATAGATGACTTGGATTTTAGCTAGATCAACATGTACCCCATGCTCATGAACAATGTAGCCCAAGTATTGGACCTTGTTCATGCCAAAAGAGTATTTTTCCAAGTTGGCATATATCTTGCACTGACGTAGAGTGCTCAAAACCTGTTGAATATGCCACATGTGCTCATCCCACATTCTGATGAAGATGAGGATGTCATCCAAATATACCACCAAAAAGGAGTTGGTGAAGGGCCTCAATACATCATCCATCAACCTCATGAAAGTGGTTGGTGCATTTGTTAAGCCAAAGGGCGTGACTAGCCATTCGAAGAGACGTTCTCTATATTTGAAGGTTCTCTTCCATACATCAGTTGGTTCAATGGGAACCTGGTGGTAGCCAAACTTGAGGTCAATATTATTGAAGAACGTTTCCCCAATGAGTTGGTCAAGAAGGTCATCAATCCTAGGAATGGGGTATCGGTTTCTGACTGTTATTTTGTTTAAGGCTCTATAATCAGTGCAGAGTCGCCAAGTCTCATCCTTCTTTTGCACCAGTACAATCGGGCATCCGCAAGGGGAGGAGTTGGGTCTCATGTGCCCCTTTTGAAGAATCTCTTGGATCTGACACATGATTTCTTCATTTTCCATCAGTGAGCAATGATAGACTAGTCCATTAGGTAGAGGTGCATCGGGGGTCATATCAATTGGAAGCTTGACTTGGCAGTGTGTTGGTACCCCTGTAGGTGAGGAGAAGATGTCTCTGTATTCTTCCATGATCCCATCCACCTGTTTCTTTTGCAAAGAGAGGCTCTTTTTAGAGGCCACATATGTGGCGGCGAACTTCTACTTACTGTGAGCATGGATCATAATGAAGACAAACTTCCTAGTCTATGAAATGAACTTACTACATTGCTTAGCAGAGATTTAAGAAATAGAAATAAGTGACGCTACGTCTGATGACCTATATAATTGTCTACCCAAAGTAATAAAAACACTGTGGGGTCTAGAATCATACACAACATGTCACTTCCACAAATATGGTTGTCCTAAAAGAACATCAAAAACTTCAAGGGGAGCAATATCACACAGTACCTCATCTATGAAAGTCTTGATGTCGTAGGGAAGATGGCACTGTTGGTTGACACGAATATCTCTTCTTTAGTGAAGCCAACCGATGGTGTAAGGTTGCGGGTGCGGTGTCGTTGGCAGATCTGGTTGCTTGACAGCCTCTGCTGAAATCGGGTTCTTCTAACTATTGCTATCAACAATGAAATGAAGTGGATTCCCCTTTACCCACATTTTCAAGTGAAAGAGGCATTCCCCTTCCTCTGGTTCTTTTGGTTCACTTGGCTAGAATTTGGTGGTAGTGACAGTGGCACTGGGTTTGGCATCAATAATCTGCTTCCCTCCTTCAGGATTTGATTTGGAATCAGAATCGACCTCTGACTAGAAAGCCTTCAGTTCGGCCATGAGTGACTGCTTGGAGAGACATTCTTCAATGTTGTGCCAAGGGATTTTATGGTACTCACACCATTTTCCTATGTCCTTCTTTGTATTTTCATTGCCCTTCTTCTATTGTGGCTTGGACTGGTTTTCCTAAGGGAGACCATCTCAACTTGGTCCCTTGCTTTGTGGGTTGGGGGAACCTTTTCCCTGCTTTGGCTGTGAAGGGTTTGCAGATCCAAACTCTCGCCTTTTCTTCTTAAATTTTTGCTCAATCTTGACAGCGTATCTATAAGTCATGCCCAATGAGGCAATTTCTAGAAACTCCATTTATGTTTGAATGTTTCTATGCAAACAACCATGGTATTTGAGCACTAGATGATCCTTAGAGTATTTGATACCCAATTTGGTGTGCACAGTATGGAAAATATTTGTGAAATATGGTACTTTTTGGTCCCTTTCTTGACGTAGGGTGGTCCATCTGGTGTACTGGTCCTTGTAGCTTCTAATAGGGTAGTATTGTTCTTTAATGGAATCCTAGAAGGAATCCCATGTAGGGGCCACAAAAAACATTGTATATTCCTCTACGGCCCTTTTCTCAGAGTAAGGATCCCACCAGTATTTAACATGGGGAGCGACCTTAAGGAGTGAAAAGTGATCGTTTCCCTATTGGAAAAATTATGGACCGAAAAATACCCTTCGATCAGATTCAACCATTTATCTACAACATATGCATCTATCAGTCCTTCAAATAATGGAATATAAAAATTTACCTATACCTTGAAGGGGGTTACATGGCCTCTTGATGAAGATGCTTCTCCTGTGGGCAGTCGTCGAAGGATCTATGCGAATTTTTCCATCATTTTGTTCCTTTTTCATGGGAGGGATTCCTTGAGAAACATTTTAATAGGATCTCATGTTCCATCATATTTCTTTTTGTCCCCCATGGGTTGTTGTGAGGCTCAGCGCAGACAATCTTGCAATGGCTCGATTGGTTCGAGTCCCAACTTCTTGTACCTAGATCTTGTTGGGGACATGCACGGATAAAAGTAAATGAAGAGTAGACCTCTATGATACCATTGATATGGATTTAGGAGCAGAACTAACTGATTAACAGACCGAATACACTAAACACAAAGATATGAAGAATAACACAGATATCCACTGAATAATATCTTCTATTGAATAATGAAATAGGTTGAAACTGTAAAACTGCAGAACTAAAACACTTGCTCGAATGGTGGTAGCTATCTCTGAGAAGAGATGTGGTTGCTATGCACATCTGTCTGAGAAGAATGAATTACAATGAGGCTCTAGAGGCATTTTTGATATTACTCATGAATTCCAAAACCCTAGACATCCAAAAACCTAACCCTAGGAGGTGAAATGTCAAAAGTCATGTGGGCCCCTATGGGTAAGTTGGTACCTCAACTTCACGGGGTTATACCTTTTGCATACGAAATTTGTTTTAGGTGCGTGATAGCCTGTTGGAAAGGTATTTTAGAGAGCTACACATTATGCCATCAAACTTTGATTTTGTCTACATTTTGACTGTGGCAAGCCAAAAAAACACTGTTTAGGCCTCCAAATGGTCCTGGAAGTACAACAATATGTGCTGACATGAAAACATAAAAAATAAGCCAGTTGGATTATGTGAGAGGCCACCAATATCCACCTTGAAGATGTGTAGGGATTCATCCAACCGAAGAAGTGTAGAATCCACAATTACAAAGAAGTACAGAAGAACTGTTGAACTAAAAATGGATAAGAGGAGCCAATTGGAATAGGTGGGTGGCCACCAATAGCCAACTGGATCAACCATTCATCGATAATAGAGAACATTAAACCATCAACATAATGAGCATAAAGAACACCATATATATGTGTAATCTTTTGTATTATGTTGTTACATGAGACTAAAATCTATGGGGTTTATCATCACCAACTAAAAAAGAGCACCAAATCCAAGAGAGTACCAACTCTCAATACAAGACCCAGCTTGCAGATCTCAACACCAACTAAGATGTGAGGAATCTAACCTTCAAGTACAAGACCTAGCTTGTATACAAAAGACAATCTATCCAACCTGTACCAATAAACTATCACAATCTATAACAATCAACCTATACTATCGACATGTACATCAATCACTCACACAACTTGTACCATCACAAGTGCATCAACTATGCACAACACAACCTCTCACATCAATCTATCTCCTCTATCAAATCAGATATGATCTCATGGATCTCATGCTGATGATCACAATAGAAATACACAACATGAATACCATATGTCAAATACCAACAAAAAAATACCAATTGTATCTCTTAACAAATCCGATATATGAAGCCATATTGAACAACCAATACCATCTCAAGAGCTAAACCATGGCTCACAAGACACACCTCAAACAAGATTTGCCATATCTCTCGTAAATAGACTACAACCATGCATTAAATATTATGCCAATATAACCAACTATGAACCAATACTAAACTTCAGTAGATCTTCCACAGATCAACTCTACAGGAAGCCTTAAACTTCCAAGAGGGCATCCAACAGATTTACAACCCAAACCCTCAACCAGATTCATAGATTCAACACTGCACATATGAAAACCATACCTTTTTCTTCTTGTAGTTGTGGTTGTATTACAGATCTATTTTTTTAGCCATGATATTGTTGCCGTGATGTTTTTTCCCGCAATATAGTTGTTGCGATTCTTCTATCACTGTTCTACTATCGTCATTCTGTTGTTGTGGTTCTGCCTCCGCAATTCTACTGCCATGGTTTTGATGTCGTGATTTTGTTTTCATGGTTCTGCTACCGCAGTTCTTCTTCCGTGAATTTGTTGTCGCAAATTTTATCTATCAATAATACCTTCCCAAATAACCTTTCAAAAATGTATATTCAATTATGTTCAAAAATTATTTTCATAAGAGAACTTTTCTCTCTTATTTATACTCTCTAAGCATCTTTCTCTAGGGGTTATCTTCTAACCAACTTCCTTCTTTTAGGGATAACCCACTTCTAACCACTTTGTCCACTTACAACCACTTTATCCACAAATAGTAATCTCACCACTTCTAGTTGCAACTAATTTTTTTTAATTATTTTATTTTTTCAACAACTTAACCCATGATAAACTCCTAATTGAAACCACTTTGACTAGTAAACTTCTTCTAGGAGCTTCTAGAATCAATTGACTTCTTTGACCTTTTAGGGGCTTCTAGATAACTCATGAGGGTTCTCCAACTTAAATAAGTCATATTTCCTCAACAATGAGGAACTATGTGACATACCATGTAACACCCCGGGTTTTGAACCCCCATTTTAAATAATGTATTGTTACAATGTTGAGAGGCTAGAGTGCCCAAACAATTATTAAAAGGCCAATGTTCCCAAGAACTATAATGTGTTTATCATTATTAATAATAAACATATTGTTGGCTTCTAGACGGACAAGGATTAGAGTTATAGGGGGCTATGATTCCACAAGAGAGGGGGCTTGAGGTGATGAATGTTTATTTCCTATTTTAATTACCCTTTTGTCTAAGGGAGGGGGGTCAGTTACATGAGCTTCTTGGGGGAGACTGGGAGGTTCTTGATCCCCCATGAAATACTTAAACCCGCTCATGGACTATTGGGGGGTTGGTTGATTGCTCATCTGCTCAATTGCTCGTTCGCTCTTTCATTCTCTTATTCGCTCGTCCACTTGATCACTGGTTCATGCACTCATTCACTTGCTCACTTGTTCATTCATATTTTCCTTACCTATCACTCATTGATCCATCCTCATCCACATCTTGGCTTGGGAAAGGGAAACGAACTGCCGAATATTATCCACGGTATTTTTGGTTGTAGTGGCCGCTGGTGTAATCCAGCCATGACTTGAGGCCTGCATGTCTGAGATGCATTGGCCTATGTCCATATTTGTTCACAGCTGTGAGTCTTGAGAGTCCCAACATTGACATTCCAAACCAATTACGTTGGAGCCCTCGAAGGTGAAGGAATGCCTGAGGGACTGCGTGGCAGAGAAGGGTGGAGGTCCATTCTCTTGGGTGGTGCAAGCTAGGTAGAAGAGAGTTGGGTACTTGGATTGTTGTGACTGTTGGGAGGCCTATGAGAGTTTGAGTGCTGATTGGTTTGGGAATCCAAGTAACACTCTGGAACCATCCTTATGTATTCATAGCCCTGGATCGAGGGTGACATTGTTGTTAATATTTGGAGTAGTAGCGTCTACGGTTGGGTGGAACGTCCTTGGTTTATAGCCAATTGGTGTCATCTTTTATAAAGATAAGTGATCTATGTTATGGCATTATTTACCTGTATATGAATGTATTGCGTTGTGTATTTATTTATCATCTAATTGAATCTTTAGAATATGCATACTTGTTGGTTATTGTTGTGGATGTCGTTAGATCTTTTCTTTTATGTGTCCTTATTAATTTTAAAAGGTATCGGTAAGAGAAAGAAGTCCAAGGGTGGGATTGAAAGTGGCGTACCCCGGCCTGTGGGTGGCCGGGGTGTGTTACATGCCACATATCACCAGAAATGGCATGACATGTGTTAGGCGAAAATATTGTCGTTTAATTCTTTTGTAGTATTTTCCCAACCATTTAATTTTTCAATCCAAGGTTCGTAGGCTTACAAAGCACACACACTATATATGCAGGACTGAATTAGAAGTAATCTAATCTAAATTGTTGAAATGAAACTAATCTAGGAAAGCAGGAAATTGCATAAAGGAAAAGCAATAAAAGATGTGAAGAGTTAACGACAGATAACATATGTGAGCTCACACAATAAAGCTATCTTGAATTACATAACAATAATCAAATGACAATCATGAAAGCATAACAATGAAAGAATATGAATCAAAGCTAAGAATCCCTTTCTCTTTTGAATCCTAATGACTACTCTTATTCTAATTACATCCTAATTGAATTCTCATGAAGAGAGAGCACTCTCTTTTATACATGAGAGCCTTGAAGATAAGATAACCATCTCATTATTACAGATCCACTATTCTCTTAACCTATTTTCCATTATTACAAAATATAATCCCTTTAAATACTCACACATATCTCTCATATATCTTAGATAAGATATTCCAACCAAATCTCCATGATCTTCTCCTTTGGATTGGTCTTGAATTATCTTCTCAAATATTGAGATGGTGGAGGAAGTATTCGAGAAGTCCTTTGAATTAATCCTTCACATATTCCTACACATTACAAAGCTCACAGATATTTGAGATATATATGAAAACATGTTGACTTTCTAACATTTAATCACAAATTCCTTTTAAATACTAAAATGAATAAAGTGGAGAACAATAAGGTGAAACCCAAGTATATTTATTGAAATGATATTGTGAAAGGTTAATGGGGCGATGAAATGTGAAGAAGGGTGAAGGGAAAGGTGGATGAGAATAGGACATTTCTGAGCCCCAACATACCCCCCAACTTAACTTGTTGCATGTCCTCATGCAACCATGCATGGATCTTCTTAAGAAATTTTGGCATCTAAATGTTGGCTTTGAGTGATGATAATAAATGTTTCCCAGGATGGGATTTACATGAGTAACAACTGACATTTTCTTATGGTTGGTTTTTGTGTGACAACCATGAATATAAAGAATGTTGGTTCTTGTGTTAACAACATTCATTTCGTTATTTGTTCTCTTGATGTTATGATAATAATTTGCCCATATTTTTACTAGAAAATGTATGCTATCAAGGTGCATAAGGAAAACATCATTGAGTATAAGAAAGCCCTTTTTTGTTTTTGTATATGTGTGAATCATGCCAATATGTATATCAGTGCTTATGAAGTAAAGTGCAACAAAGTATCATTGGAAAAGAAATGTTCATAATTGGTAAATGAGACGAAAAAATGGAATGATGGTCGTGGAAAAATGGAGTGATGATAGTGAATAAGTTCTCCTACCCCCCAACTTAACTTGTTGCATGTCCTCATGCAACGTGGCATAAGTCATAGACGTGAAAAGGAAAGGGAACTGAATCAAGGAATTTTCCAAATTATTCATTGCTAGCAGTTGAGGAATTACATGATTAAAGTTTAGAAAATAACATACCTCCACCTACCCAAAATGGTGATGAACTATTCAATAGGAATATAGCTGATGCGACTGCTAGATCATGGAAGAGGTCACTGTTGCAGGATCATGTGGAAAGTGACTATTTCTCGAGCGGCGACTACTGTCTGCTGAATCAAAGAATGTGAAAACTGTTGCTGAATGAATCATGGAAAAGAGAAAGTATGAAAGTGGAACTGAGTACTCTCAAATAACGATAGTCATGATGCTGTAACTGCTGATAGTGTCATGAAAATTGTATAGTCTTCACCCGTTGTGAAACCTGATGGTACAATTCTAATCATGCGAATGAATGTGTCGATGTCGAGCATGAAAATAAGTCATTGGATTACCGACCAATGATGAACGTCGTTAACCAATGCGAGGCAACGCACCATTGATGTCAATGAGTGCCAAGGTACCTGAGTACATCTTGTGAAGTGTGAATGAATGAGTTGATGTCAAACCACTTGCAAGATATGACGATCAAGGGACATTGAGGTATTCCCATGATTGTCAGTGAAGGAACTTGCCATTAAGGCATGCAAGCCTCCAGGTACTAAAAGATGGACTCTAGTCTATATCCTAGATAAGGTGTTGAGGTCGATGGGGCAAGACTTGTTGAAAGGTGGGCCTTGAGGAATCCCATATCAGTCAACGTGAGTTTGTACATAAATATTTGGTAGGACTATAATGTTGGGTATGTGTTATATTCTTTGCACGAGTAGTAGAGTTTGAGCGTCTGTGTCGAGCACGCAGGGGGGTTAGAAGGGGGGCCTGGTGGCCCCCCCTCGGGGGGTGCTGGGGGGTGGATCCCCCTGCATGGGGGTTCAGGGGTAGTGCCCCTAAATTTTTTTTCACACCGGGACGACATATTTCTGGGACCACATGATATTTAGGTGGTTTTTTTGGCACATGGTTTTTTGCCGAGGTTTTCTATTTCTGGTTAAGGAATTAGGGTTTTGGACTAATCTAGGTCATTAGGTTATGGTTTTGGATGCCACCGGCTCCTATATGTATATTGTGTTGTAAACAATGTAACACAACGTATGAATATAATATATGCTAGTTTTTTCTGGTTTGGGTTTCCAAGTGAAAAATCTTTGTGTAATGTTTGTATTTGCCATTGTATCTTTTTTGTTCTTTTCTGAATTCAGTTTGCAGTATATATTGTACAAGGTTAGAATTTACATTTGGTATCAGAGATTTATTTCCTTCAGGGGGATGCCTTTGTCACCAAGGGATTGGCTCAGGACAGTGATAAGCCTTGTTACAGTGGGAGATCTGCGGTATTGTTTTTCAGGTGAAAAGATATGGCAAGAAATTCGAAGATGGAGATTGAGAAGTTTAATGGGAAAATATTTGAGCCGTGGAAGCTCAATATGGAAGATCTTTTGGTGGAAAAAGATCAATGGATCATAGTAGATCCAGGTACTGCACCTACAGGAACTTCTGCAGATGACTGGAAAAAGATGGATCGGAAGGCAAAGAGCACAATTCAACTGTGTCTCTCCGATTCAGTATTACTGAATGTGTCAGAGGAAGCTACAACCAAGGATTTATGGGAAAAGTTGGAGAATTTGTATCCATCTAAGTCCCTGGTAAATAAACTATTCTTGAGAAAGAAGCTGTATAACTTGAGGATGAGAGATGGAGACTCGGTGGCAGAGAATTTGAACACCTTCAATACTGTGGTAAGTCAGTTAGTATATGTTGATATTAAAATTTCATATGAAGATAAATGTATCAGTTTGTTGTGTTCTTTACCAGACTCATGGGATAGTCTGGTTGTGGCCATAGGTAGTAATACAACTTCTTTGAAGTTTGAAGAAGTGGTCTCGTCTTTGTTGTCGGAGGAGATGAGACAAAATAATATGGAAGGACATAGCATAGATGCATTATTTGCAAGAGGACGTTCCCAGGAAAGAAATAAATCTAATTCCTCAAGTGGGAGATCTAAGTCTAAGGGTAGATCTAAATATCCTGGAAAGTTTGGAAGGGTATGTTGGAGGTGTGGAAAAGAAGGGCACTATAAGAAGCAGTGTAGATCCAAAGTTAAGAAAAAGAAAGGATCTGAAGAATCTTCTTCTACAAAAGAAAAGACCTCCAAGGAAGAAGGAGGGGATGTGTACTTAGCCTCTTCAAGCACACATGCAGATCATGAGGCATGGTTGATTGACTCAGGTGCATCCTTTCATATGACTCCCCACAAGGAGTGGTTCTGCGAATGTGAAAAGTATGATGGAGGTAATATTTTCTTGGGTAATGATTCGAAAACAAGAATCATAGGAAGAGGAAGGGTCAAGTTGAGACTCATAGATGGAAGGATAAGAACACTGCATGGTGTTCTACACATCCCAGGTATGGCCAGAAATTTGATTTCTGTAAGCAAAATGGAAGATGTTGGGGTAAAAACAGTTTTTGAAAAGGGAACTTGTAGGATGGTTCGAGGAGTAATGGTGTTGATGAGGCGAGTTCGGTTTGGAACTTTGTATAAGCTTCTAGGAAGCACTATTAGTGATGGGTGTAATAGATCCATTGTTCCTGATAGTGAAGTTGAAGAAGAAAGAAATCCTATAGTCTCTGGAGAAAAGGTTATATTGTGGCATCAAAGGCTGGGGCATATCGGAGAGAA
>CBVK0100099906.1:0-22252 GCA_900067695.1 Picea abies
ATATATATAATTTTAAATTGTTTATTTGATTTTGATCTTTTAAGTTGTTTATTGATTTTTCAAAATTTTAAATAGATTCATAAACTTTCAAAACTATAAATTTACTATATTTTTAAAATTTTGATATTATGAATATATCTATAAATTGATAATGATTTTAACTATTTCACAATTTTCATTGCATTCCTGGAAACATAGATAAGGTTTTATGTATGACTATTTCTACATGTAAACACCAGATGTTTAATGAAATACATGAATGACTATATATATATATATATATATAATTTTTGAAAATTTATTTACAATATTAAATTAATAAATATTTATTTTATTAAAAATTATTAAAATAATATATTTTTGATCATTAAATAAAGGAAAAAATAAATATATATATAATTTTAAATTGTTTATTTGATTTTGATCTTTTAAGTTGTTTATTGATTTTTCAAAATTTTGGATAGATACTAAAGTGAATGCAATGAAGATACTAAAGTGAATATTCATAAAGTTTCTTATTAGGAACTTTGTAGAAATATCGAAATGATAGAATTCCTTACCAAAATTTCGGAGAGAAACTTTATGTTCCTAAGAGGAATTTTTTTTCATAAGTGGATAGCTTTTGACTGTCTCAAGCAAGGTAACAACGATGATTAGGTTATGTTTGAAGTTCAGAATTTGGAAGGTATCTACTTTCTCATTGGTCGATGTAAGCGCAAATTTCTAGAATGACTTATGGAATCTGTGGTGTATAAATTCGACTTTGACCACATGGTTGTGTAATCAAAGCTAAGTTTATCACATTTGTTTTAATCTTTATCATAATTAAATAAAAAAGAAATGATTTTCAAAAGTTAGTGTTGAAAATAATTTTTTGAAAATATAATTTCATTTAAATATAATAATAAAAAATTAAAAACATTTAATATAAAAATTTTCAAAAAAATTATATAACAATTTTCATTTTCATATGTTATTTATTTATTTTTATTTTAAAAATGAAATAATTATTATTTACCATATAATATTTAATAATATTTTCATTTAAATATTTTGATTTTGATATCAATTATATATAGAGAGAGAGAGTGTTTATTAATATAATATTTTATAATTTTATAAAAAATATATAAATCCGCTTTAGAATACAAAGAACGAGATCATCCTAAGAAGCACTAAAACGAGATCATCATAAGAAACACTAAAGAGAAAATAAGAGGCTCCTCATAAGCAAAAATATATAGCAATTAAATAGATGTATAGACCCTTTAAATAGATGTATAGACCCTTAAAACCTTTATGGTGAGAGGTCCTCTTAATATTTTTTTTAATAATAATATCTCAAGTCTAAACAATGGTCAAGTAACATTTAATGGTGTCTTAAGTCAATAAGCAACTATTTTCCATAATCCTTTTAAGTCCATGTGCTAAATACTTCATAAGAAATAGCTAAGGCTAGGGTCACTAAAATGTTAAGCACTCCAAACTTATTTTTCATTTATTTTTCCAATTTCTATTTTTAACTAGAACTTATTTATTTTGGAACATTTCTTATATTTTTATTATTTTTTTATTTTTAACTTGAACTTATTTATTTTAGAAAATATTTATTTATTTGTTATTTTCAATTTTCAATTAAATATATTAAAGTGTTTTAACTTTTAAGTGAAAATTATGAAATTGTCAATGATACTATGGAGATTTGAGAGATCTGGTGACATCACATTTAAGAATGAAGGAGATTTGGTGACATCACATGTAAGAATGAATATCATATTTTATATTTTTTTTGTTATAATGTTAAGTGTTTTTTTAAATATTAATTTTTTTCTTATATTTAAAAAAAATGATATTTATATATAAGATTTTTATATGTAAAAAATATTGGTTAAATGTGTGTTTTTTTTTATATTTTTTTATTTGAAAAAAATCATATTATTATTTTTCTTTTCAAATTGAAAAAATCTATCATAATTTAATCAATAATTAAAAAGTAGGTAAAACATAAATAATATCTATAAGAAAGTCAATTTCCTTTGATCATGGTTGGTTTGAAAAAATCTATCATAATTTAGTTAATAATTAAAAAGTACCTAAAACATAAATAATATTTATAAGAAAGTTAATTTCCTTTGATCATGGTAAAATATATCTTTAATGAAATGGTATACTTTTTAATTATAACATTCTTAATTAGAGAACATTATCAAGTAAAATAAAGTTAAAAACAAAATTTATTAGCTAACTCACTAATACAATTTAAACACATTTTTAACTATATTTTTGCTACACATAATTAAATGCATCTACATCATTCTACATCATTCTAAATGAACATGAATGCACTTAATAAATCATTTACAATAAAACATAAAACCATTTTCATTCACAGAGTAAAATGCACAACCATCAACTCATAAGTTAACTCATAAAAATAGATAAACAATTATCTTGTAAACCACTTGTGCGACCAATTACTTGGGAAGGATGTTCCACCCAACCATAGATTTGTTGTTATGTATCTCAACATCAAGTCACCCTTGAGTTGGGACTAGGAATCCACAAAAGAAGAGTGTCTCTCACAGTTCACTCAAAGCTCAAAATCATACAATCCATTAGTATTCTCCTACAACTATCTCGAATTTCCTCCAACTCTCTTCCTCACGACCTGCCCAACCCAAGGAATGTACCCCTTCACTGCTCTCAGTCCATTGGGCCTAAAATCATCGAGGATTTTACTCTTCAAGCCTCAATCTTAAGAACCCGTCTCTTCGATATCTAGCTACAAGAAGCTCCAAAATCCCTCGAACATTTTCCATAAGTCACAAAGCCTTCTTGCTCTAGATTTGGTGCGTTCATGAAAAACTGAATGTGTAAAATGTTACTACCCATACAAATTTCCTCTATTTTCTCAAGACAATTGATTGCTCATTTTTCCCAATATTGATTGTACTTCAACCCCACACTCCCTTACATGAGTTTAATGAATGAGCTCTCATACACTCAAACATAAAAATACAAGGTTTCCCCAAATTATAATAATATTGAGAAATATCCTCTAAAACACTCTCTAGGCATTCCCATCTCTTGTCTTGTATACTTACCCCCTTATCATCTGACATAACTTTTTTATTTATCAAAACTCAAAAATGCATTTCTCATACCACATCACTTAACCATAACCCCATTCATATCTACATTATACATTAATTAAATTAAAAATTATAGTATTAATGTTACATTAATAACATGTACTCTTAATCCCATATAATAAATAAATAATATATTTATATTATTTCTTTATAAAATTATAAATTTTTCATAGCAAAACTCAAAATAATATTAAATTACGTATAAATTATAATAATAATTTGTTTGATTAAAGACGATGTCTCAATAAATAAATAGATATTTTCTTCAAATATTTTGTTTACAATATTAACTAATATATTTATAAAGAATAATTTGTTTGATTAAAGACGATGTCTCAATAAATAGATATTTTCTTCAAATATTTTGTTTACAATATTAACTAATATATTTATAAAGAAATTATAAAAAATCATATAAAAACATGTATTTTATTTTAAATATTTTCAAAACTTATTTAATATTATATTAAATTTATCATTAATAATTATTGTTTGTATTATTTTTAAACATTATAAAGGTGAGTAATTATTGTTTGTATCTTATTTAAACATTACAAAATTCAACATGCTTGTATATGACCATACTTCAATGTGGAAAAAATAAATATTGTGAGGAAATAATCATTATTTTATTTATTAAATTAATTTGGAACTTCTTAATTATTGGAACTAGAGTTAAGAATAATAATAGTAATAGTAATCTATTTTAAAGTTACTGTTAATTTATTTGACTAATAAAGTTTATAGAGGTATAGATATTCTATTCTTTTTGGATTTGAACTTGTAACTTGTTAGGAAGAAAGACATATATTTAATCATTATGCCCATCAAACTATATTATTTATGAAAAAAAAATTGTAATTAAAAAAACGTTACTTAGAAATGAAAAAAAATTCATTGTCATAAATCATCTTTAAAAAAACCTGAAAAAATAATTTGAAAGTAAATACGTTGGAAATCCTTATATGACACTCATAAATGATGAATTGAGCCTTTGCTTACTTAATTACTTTGTACAAAATGTTCTATAGGGTCAAGTCAAGTCACGTCGGTATAAGGAAGTTATCGAAGTGGCCATCCAACATCCTTAAAAAAATTTAGAATAATGAAGCGATAAGTTTTTCTAAGGAACTTTGTTGTAACAATGAAATAACATGTTTCCACTTCAAAATCTGAAAATTTCGGAGAGAAATCTTTCATATCACTATTCCTATCTTTATATTTTGAAGTTTAGAATTTGGAGGGTATCTAACTAGGGTATCTAACTTTATGTATGCCAAGACATTGGTCTGTAAGGCGCAAATCCTATGGAGTTCCTATATATCTGAATTTGTGAATAATATTAAACATGGACATAATATCAACATTAAGTTTAAAATATTTAAACTACACTTCGGTTAATTAATTTAAAATATGAACTTTTTAAATTGTTCATTGTTTAGGTAGAGTTTTTTTTTAGAAGTTCGTTAATGTTTGTGATCCCCAAACCCTAAATAAATAGATATGTTTGTGATCTCTTAAACCCTAAATAAATATAAATAAATATAAGTTAATATTAATGAGAGAGCCTATCAAAGTAAGTATTATTCTAATTTTGTACCAATACTAACTTGGGCATCGGTGTGGATGGTAGCTGTGAATTTTCTTCCGGTTTGTTATCAGACTCTTTCTTAGGTAAGTTGAAAGCCTATTGTCCTTCTTTATTTTTTAAACTTTCTTTGTGGGAAAGGGATTTCTTGGTTAAATCTATCTCATCTGCCTTAGTGCCATCATTAAAAGAGGGCTGTAACACTCAGGTTGCTACTATCAGTAAGGACCACTCCGTAGTATCTGTTATTTCTCCTACCTTATCATCTCATGTTGCTAGTGCGGTTTCCACTCCAGTTGAAACTAAGTTACCACCCCTCTTTGATAGATTTGTTTCTGATATCCCGACCACTAGTCTACCAGTGTCAGATCTGAACCTGAACCATTTAACTGATTTTCTGATCCCGACCCTAAGGGAGACTATAAGCACTACTCCTATACAATCCTGTTGGGGTCTGGAAGCATAAAAGGGCACCTCGGACTGTGATAAGGAGCGGAACCAAACTTATGTGGATGAAGACATGGGGAAATCTCTTACGTGGTCGCGGGGTTTGGGCCTTGAGGTATCACCAATCAAAACCCGAAGTGCACGAAAGAAGCAAGGGCTTCAACCATCGATTGTTGATTAGCATGATGTACTGTCACTAGATATGGGGGAGCTTAGAGGCATGAAAGCCCTTGCAAGGGATAAATCATGATCCTCCTCTCCCTAGACATCAGAGGGGTGGGAGGCTCCCTAAAAATTCCTTCCATGCATAGATTGCTCAAGAAAACAAAGCTGAATATTATTTTCCTCCAGGAGACTTTAATTGCTGAAGAAAAGGCTAGGATTTTTATGAATTCTTTATGTCCTAAATGGATGAAAAATGTTGTCATCTTTGTTTGGAAGTCGGGTGGACTTATGGTGGTGTGGGATCCTAATGTTTTGAATTACAACCTTATCTACGTGTTGGTGGTATCTTATTGAAAGGTTCTTACATTCCTGATAAAAGAAAGTTTTGTTTATTCAATGTATATGGACCGTGCATCGGGCAGAGACAGTTCTAGGAGCAGGTGGAAACAAAATGATTGCTTTCTCAGACTGATCTAATTCTAGATGGAGATCTAAAATTCTCTACGGTTTTAGATGAAGTGTGAGGGGCGATGACCTTATCGGAGCTGTTGGTTGTCTTTTTCAAATATCTATTTTCTATGAATCATTTCATTGATGTTACGGCCACAGAGGTGATGCCTATATGGCGTAATGGTAGAAGTGGGGCAGATGGGATACAAAAGAGACTGGACATGGTTTATTCTTCTAAATCGATTCTAAATGAATCTGCAAGGTATCGTTCATGGGTGGAATTCCCATTTATTTCTAACCATGCCCCAGTCCTTTTCCAATTAGATTTTGGGTTCAATTCAGTTGCATATCCATTCAAATTTAACCCAGCTTTATTGAAAGAGGATTCTTTTGGTGATTTGGTTCGAGAAGTGTGGAGTAATCATGAGTTATCAGAAGTGGAAGGAGCACAAAACAGATTTACTCGGAATATAAATAAGCTAAAAGTTCGAGTGAATGAATGGATAGTGTATAGAAAAGTTTTTGAACTTCATTCTGTTGAAAACGTTGAAGTTGAGATTGCTCACCTCACAAAACAAAGCACTGATATGGATTATTGTATGGATCTAGGCCCACATTTAAACTCACTTGAATCTGATCGAAACAAGTTGCTATTAGTTGATGAGGAACGTCGACGCAAAAAGAGAAAAGCCACGTGCATAAAATGTGGGGACAAAATGTAACAACCTCATCGTTATGACTACAAGCGAAGCAGCGCTCTTCCGATCTCACGATTTGGTTCGAGAAGTGTGGAGTAATCATGAGTTATCAGAAGTGGAAGGAGCACAAAACAGATTTACTCGGAATATAAATAAGCTAAAAGTTCGAGTGAATGAATGGATAGTGTATAGAAAAGTTTTTGAACTTCATTCTGTTGAAAACGTTGAAGTTGAGATTGCTCACCTCACAAAACAAAGCACTGATATGGATTATTGTATGGATCTAGGCCCACATTTAAACTCACTTGAATCTGATCGAAACAAGTTGCTATTAGTTGATGAGGAACGTCGACGCAAAAAGAGAAAAGCCACGTGCATAAAATGTGGGGACAAAATGTAACAACCTCATCGTTATGACTACAAGCGAAGCAGAAAGTGATTTTTTTTTTTTTTTTAAGGCAGTAAGGCAGGATGGAAACAACGACAATAGTTAATTGCCGCAACTTGATGATGAACACAACACGCGCAGACTAATTAACAAGAACAACAACAACTCAGATGCTAACAAGTCAGGTGACTAGATGAACATGTGATAATCAAGATGGATAGGAATGACTACCCACCCAACCCAAGCAAGGCGGTGCCTACAAGCTAAAGGACAACATCGATTGCGATGAACACCCACAAACATTGGGAAGCATAGGACTCCGACCATGTTATCATTTTCCTCTATCCGACAGTGTGCATGATGATCCCCTCATCGGGAATCATTCCCTCACCAGGCGATAGGTGTGACAGCAGCCATGGCACAACATAAAATAACTGGACCATTAGCCCATGATGAAATCATCGTGCTAGGAGATCTAATTAACTGTCTCACCCACAAGGACTAACCCTAGCACCCAATCGAAAAGTCAACAAGACGCAAGGGAATTCGACGACTAGATCATTCCAGCAACACATTAACTTCCTTGTGCAACAACTCAATCTGTATGCATTAAATAATTATTATTACATCAATTAATTCATGGTAACCATTCTCCAATTCTGTTATCAGATATGCAATTTTCTAAAGAGGAATTCACTATCGTTTAACTAAAAAAAAATGGGATACATCCTTTAAAACAATGTAACCCTCTCTGTTAACTTAAAATTGCTATCCTTCAAAATAGAACAGTAAAACAAAAATTGCTATCTAGGGAACACATTTAAAATTGTTATCTATATAATCTATATATTGGTATTACAATATCACATTAGATATAAAAACAATGTCCTTACATATTAAATTTGTTAGTTATACAAAGCATGCAATGCATTAGACACATCTCGGTTATAAACAAAATATCATTGATGTCTAAATTTAATTCTATGTATAATCTCTCTCTATACAAATAAGAGCTATTAGGGATAATCTCAGTGATGATATACCATTAAAGACATGACCGTCTAATTATAGTGTTATCCCTTAATAATATATATAATAATGATATGTAATGGTGATATGTAATAATGATATATACTNTGTTGTCATACACCTCCTACCACACCAAGGTTATCACACAACCATAATAACACAGTCATATTGTTGTAAACAATAGTAATGATACAATCATTAAAAGTGATGTATAATATCGCTGTCACTTAAAACTATGAGATAGCCAGGAAAATAATGAAGTGGATGGGTAATGCATTTAACATAAAATCGTTGGGTTATTGAATGTATAAATCACTGCCATATATATACTAGAAAACTATCAATTAAATAATTGTTGTTTAAAAAACGTTTGTTTCCATTTCACCACGTAAGAATGCAACCATTACCTCCTAAAAAAACACAACTAATATACAAGTGAAAATGCAACATATACACAATAAAACGCCGTCCGATACATTCGTTGTCTATGTAAATATGGTTGTCAGGCTGTTACCTCGTCCCACATTGACTGCTAACAGATTTAGACATGAGTGGCTCTCTTTTAAATGGAAAATAGCAGTCTAGTAACCCTAAGAGATCACGGTCCATTAATCACTTAGATGGCTGAGAAATCCACTATTACTTAACTGATAAATAAAATCGTTGTACAAAGGTGATCAACCGCTAAAAATTTTCTGAAGGTTAATCACTTGAACATAAAATTGTATATGCTGCCTATCCATTAAGTACGAATGAATCATTCACCATCTGTCTTTCAAATTCTGTCATTACCTTGACTTCACTGTCTTTCAATTCTATGTTGTCTTCTAATTAAAATCTGGAATAAAAGTGTTGTTTGATCGTTGTCTAATGTTAAACAGGATTCACTGTCTAAAATCACAGGGCAAAATTCCCAAGTGAGTATTGACAATCGCTGAGTTAAATATGTAAACGATTACAGGGTTAAACACGTGTCAAGCTAAGTTACAGGATAAAGTCGGTGCACAAAGACAATGCAGGGTTACATTCACCCTCTAGGTGGTATAGCTGTCTCAATTAAAGGGCTCGCTTCTAGGCACAACCATACGCTATTCCTACTCCACAGTAAATATTAATCAAGAGTAATGAGACCAAAATAAAAACTGAAGGATTGAAATTCTAGTAATGATTCATACTCACGTAAATATATAAATGTTGTCAATAAATAAATATACAATTTCCATTGCCGGTAAATATAAATGCATTTCCATTAAGTAAGGTGGTTGCACAATATTCACCACAGAATGAAAATATAATCGTTGTCATAAAAGAAAGATACATTTGCATTGCCATCAATAAAACCGTAATTACCATGAATTGTAATCGCAATGCCATTAAATGAAGTCATGGTGCATTACTCACCACAGGTTGGAAATATATAATCATTGTTCTACACAGTCGAAATGCACAGATAAATTAAACAGATTGGGGCAAAATTTGTGGGAAAGGACATTGTTTTCATATTGAAGAAAGAAGAGATATGTGCTAGGATTGATGGCCAAAATCGCAGAGGTTTTTAGCTAAATTGTTGAGGTTAAAAAGAAATGATTTCGGTACAAAGAATGGAAAATCGAAGCCTTGGCAAAAGGGAAAAATCGCCAGGTAACACTTGGGCAAAAACACAGTCTTATCCAATAACAAGGGTAGTCTCAACAAGTGTCAATCGTGATGAAATAATAAACAAAATGCAGACAACAAAATGACCGAATTTTCCAGTGATCAAGCTATGGTTGCAGTCTTAAAAGTGGAAAATCACTAGAGCATTATATCTAGAGATGAAAACGACTTCATTATATAAAGACGCAAAGCACTATACCCGAAAAGGAGTACATCAAATAAAAGAAAACGTAGAGTTAAAAATTAGGGAAATAGGAATGATAACAATGGAGGATTTACTCGGCATAATAAGGCACAAAGACCCTCAATCAACCAAGCAAAATCAACAGAGGTAGACGGCTAGGCAGAAACATCCTCCACTCATCATACACGCACAAAAAAGTAGGGCGTTGAGATCCATAGGTTTATTAACACCGAAGTGACAACTGTAGATCAGGCTCCTAGCCGACTACTCAGGCATGGAAATATGAGTTAAGGACGAAGAAAAAAAAATGAAAACCACAAATCATCACAATTAATAAAACCATAGGATGGTCAAGACATGGAGGGATCCAAATCCAAAGGGGATCAATCAACAATGAGATTAAGGCTATGGGGAAAATCAATCATCAATTAAAATGCTAAGTCAATCATTTTCTTTACCCAATTAAACATACCGACTAAGAGCGTAAAGTATACTAATAATCTATCATGCAGAAATAAAGGAAGCGTACCATAGACCAAGTCACCCGCTCTGAGTTGTTTTCCCACTCTCTCTATGCTGCTCCTGCTTGTCGACCGATTAGACTTCACCGGTACCTCCCAACCAACGCTAGGGGTACTCTTCTTCCCCCTTATCCCCCCGAGCCACAAAGGGGCCACGCACACCAAAAACAGAGATCAACTATCTCCCAGCTCACCTTGCAAGGCCGAGCTACCACACCTCACTTAGCTGGGTATCCTAACTCCCACAAGCTAAGTCAATCAAGTCTAAAATTCTGCAGCGTAACATTACGCATAACAGAAGAGATCCATCATCCTTCTTCTCCCTCCATTATATAGAGTTTTGAACTCTTTGAATCTCCCAAAATCCCATTTAATTTAATGTTTAATAATTTAATTCCTAAAAATACTCCCCGTACATGTGTCACCCATCCCCTTCATTCCTCCATAAATTAATTTCATTAATTAAATAATTAGCCCTATTTCCCTCACCCACCTAAAATCATTCCTAGAATCGCTCCTAGGTGTCCCCATATTCCCTTACAATTTTAATAACTTTTCCCCTTACTAATTTACTAGTTGAGTTAATTTAGAAAGTTATTAAATGTTAGATACCTTACTAAGTTAGACTTTCTGCTTTTTCCTTGTGTTTCCCCTTTCTTTTTATGTTTCCCTCTTTTTCCTAGTTTCCTAATTCTTTTAGATTCCCCTCTTTCCCTTTTCATTTAAAACTCAAATTGGCAGGTGTAGAAAATTAACTTTTTCCCTTTTCCCTTTTTAGTTAAGTAAATTTTTAATTAACATATGAGACAAAACCATTATTTCCCCTTTTTCTCTTTTTAAATTTTATCCCCCAAAAGATTTTTATAAATTAAAAGAATTACTTACCCCTTTCTTGACACATGATTAATGATGATTCTCATTTTTAATTATTTATTTTTATTTTTAATTTTACATACATATTTTTCCTTTACTACAAGTTTCACCTATAAGTAGATTTTACTTTTCGAGGCTGGGGGACATTTTATTAGGGAAATTGTTTTGAATTTTTCTTATCACATTATTCATCCTAAGGCCATATAGGTTTATTCATTTATTATTTAACAACGCGACGTTCCCTTCAGGACGCACTAGGTGCTCCAAGGGTGCCACTCACCTCAATCTGTTTCCCTTGCGTGACGTACCCTTCAGGACACACTACGTGCTCCAAGGATGCCACTTTCCTCTTTCTGTTTTTCTTGCACGACGTGCCCTTTAGGAAGCACTCTATGCTCCAAGGGTGCCACTCGCCTCTTAACTAAATTGGTAGACATCAAAAACCTCTGGAGTCAATACTCCGCCAGGTGATCTTGTGGGAGACTAAGGGCCTCTAAGGAATAAGGCCCCTGCCTTATTGTACACCCCTTAGAATCATCGTGAGAGACTATCGCAGTCTACCCTCATGGCATCGCGAGTCTTCTCAAACTAGGTAGTAGTTAACCTATAGTTCGAGCCATGACAGGAGTGCTAGTAGGCTGTGGTAGGGCTGCTATCCACACCTCTCCCTCAACATCTCTAGAAGTCATGCATGACCCCTCTACTCCACATGTGAGTCTATTCGACAATCTATCGTCAGCCTGCATCATCAATGAATCATGTCAGAAATATATCCATAATAATATCATCTAATCAGATGCAAAAATGTCATATATACAACAATCAAACCCCCAATAGTTCACTCCATGACTCGGTCCGAAGTCCAAGGGGTTCCACAGATGCCTCTGCATCCTTGAGGTCCAAAATCCAGCACACTCAGGAAAACTGAGTCAATAGGACATGTCTATGTCAATGCAACAAAATAACATGTCATCAATTCATAACACCTCATAATTATATTCAAATGTCCAAAAGTATAATAATCTAGATCACTTGCAAGAAAGTGTCCTCAAAGAATCAATTTTCTTAGTGCACATAAGAGAAAGATGTTACATACACCCCCTCTTGTTCTAAACTTCATCCCAAAGTTTAACAGTATATAAGTTTTGAAATAATGTGTATCGCAGTATCATAAGTATATCTATCAAGCAAAAATGGAAATTGTTGACGCATATCATATGTGTCCTCCCAGGTTGTTGAGTGTGGACTATAGTTGTCCCATTGGACCTTGACCTGATCTATTGTTCGTTGTCGTAGCTTTCGACTCCGATGATCTAGGATGCAGATCAACTCAGCCATGAGCACACCCTCATCCAACACCTGCAAGGTGTTCAAGTCAAACATGTGTAGGATCACTAATCATAATGTCTCAACAGAGATGTAAAAAACATCGTGCAAGCGCCTCAAGAATCAGGCAAGGCTAGTCAAAAGGCCACAGGCCTCTCTTTTCCATGATCTGGTAGGATCCCATGAACCTAGGAGATTGTTTATCCCCTTTTCCAAACTTGATCAAACTCTTATGCGGTTTCAACCACAAAAATAATCGATTGCCACATCGTAACTACGATCGACATGACGCGCATCGACATAACTCTTCTGTCGATCATGTGCTTCCTTGATCCCTTGTCTTATAGTTTGAATTTAATCTTCTATTTCTTGGATCTCTTTCAGTCCCACTAGGACCCTATCCTCAAGTCGATCCCAACTCAAAGGCATCTGACATGATCGCCCGTAAATAAACACAAAAGGCGTCATCTTAATGGTGCTTTGATAATTGTTGTTATAAGCGAATTCCACCAGTGGCAAGAATTCTTCCCAGTGCTTTTGTTGGTCCATCACATACATGCGCAACATGTCCTCCAAGGTCTGGTTCATTCCTTAGGTCTTCTCATAAATCTCTAGGTGATACGTAGTACTAAAGTTAAGTTGGGTTCCCAAGGCCTCTTAGAAACTATTCCAAAATCATCCAGTAAACACCGATCCTCGATTGAATATAATCTTCTTAGGCATGCCATGCAACCTCACAATCTCACTGATGGAAATTGTAGCTATGTCAGGTTCCTGATATGTCATACGCATAGGAATAAAATGAGCACTCTTCGTCAGAGTGTCGACTACTACAAAAATCGATTCGTGCCTTCTTTTCATTAGTAGCAATCCAACAATAAAATCCGTCAAAATAACTTCTCATTTCGTTTATGGAATAGCATGCAGATGTAGTAATCCTGCTGGATGTCTATGTTCAACATCTACCTGCTTACACTCTAGACATCTGGCCACATAATTGACTATGTCTTCCTTCATCCCTTTCTAGAAGAATAAGAGTTTAAGGTTCGACCTCATCTTCGTGACTCCTAGGTGAGCCATGTACACTGCTCTGTGAGCCTTGTTTAGGATCAAACTCCTCCACTCGTTGTTCAGTGGTACGTAAATTGATTTTTAAATCTCAGTAGTCCATCGTCGTCCAACGTAAATCCTTCAAATCTTGGTACCATCATTGTGTTTTGTCCTATAAAATCCTTGATATCTTTGCACCAGTCCTCGTCATGCTGTAAAGTTAGAATCTTTTTAGGTAGATTTTTCTGAAGAGGCAACAACGAAAAGATGTGTGGTCTCTGACTCAATGCATCTACCACTCGGTTCACTATTCCTTTTATGTAAGAAATATCGAAATCGTACTCGCTAAGCAGTTCTGACCAACGTCGTTGTTGTGCGTTCAGGTCACTTTGCATAAAGAAGTGTTGTAGTCCACAGTGGTCTGTCTTTAATTCAAATTTTCATCCAACAAGGTAGTGTCCCCAAACCTTCAAGGCATATACAATGTCTAACAACTCCAAATCATGCATCGCATAGTTCTCCTCATGCCTTCTCAGTTTCCTCGAGATGTAAGTGATTACTTGACTGTCTTGCATCAAGACTCTACCTAAGCCTTCATTGGATGTGTCAATGCATACCAAGAAGTCTGTTTCCATGTCAGGGACCTTTAGTATCGATGTTTTTGTCAACAACTCTTTGAGCCTCCAAAATTCTTTCGCGCATTTCTCGGTCCAAACAAACTTCTTGTTCTTCTTTTTCAATTCCGTGATCGGATTTTCTATCTTCGAAAATCCCTCAACGAACTGTCGATAGTATCCTGCTAAACCCATGAAGATATGCACTTTTGGGAAATTCTTTGGCATAGGCCATTCCCTAATAGCCTCAACCTTTGTTGGATCCACAACGATACTTTCGTCGGAGATGACATGCCTTAGGTAGTGAATCCTCGAATGATAAAACGAGAATTTGGACAACTTCCCATATAATTTGTGCTCTCACAGAGACTATAGTACCAAGCGCAAGTGCTCGTCATGCTCCTTCATTGTCCGAGAGTAAATCAAAATATTGTCAATGAACACTTGGATGAACTTTTCCAAGTACTCGCGGAACACCCCATTCATCAAACTCATAAATACCCCTGGGGAATTTGTCAATCCAAACGGTAAAACAATAAACTTGTAAAGACCCAACCCTGTCTTAAAGGCAGTCTTAGGGACGCCATCCTCATTGATTCGTAACTGGTGATACCCTGATCGCAAATCAATCTTTGAGAACACCATCTCACTCTTCATTTGATCGAAAATATCATCAATCCTCATAAGCAGATACTAATTCTTGATCGTTTCCTTGTTTAATTGATGGTAATCAATGCAAATCCTCCACGACCCATCCTTATTTCATATGAAAATAACAGGCGCACCCCACGGTGACACACTGGAACGTATCAATCCCAGGTCAAGCAATTCTTTCATTTTCATTCTCAACTCCTGTAACTTCGGGGTCGACATCTGATAAGTCATTCTAGCTATCAGTTCAGTCCACAGTTTTAGGTCTATAGTAAACTCCAATTCCCTCTCCGGTAGCATCCCAGGTAACTCCTACGGGAAGACGTCCAAAAACTCTCTCACCACAGGAAGGGGTTCTAGACCTTTCGCTACTCCCTTCTCATCTAACACAAGAATCACATAAATATTACATCCCTTGCACATGCTCTTCCATTGCTGCAAGGAAGATATGAACCTTAAGGAAACTCCCTGGTTTCGTCCTACAATCATGCGTCTCTTTCCCTCATCATCGACCAAGCTCAACCGTTTTGTCTTACAGTTGAGTATCGCCTCATGCGATTCCAACCAGTCCATACCGATCACGACATCATAAGATCCTAAGATCATGATGTACATGTTGGCCCTGGTGACAAACTCTGCCAAGTTAAGGGTACAACCCATAACCCTTCCTCCAACCCTCTATTTGGCTCCTGAAGCCATCTCTACAAAGCTAAACTCATCATGTTCAACTGTCCTTACCTTAATCCTTTTTAGCGTTGCACCAGAATGGAAACTCTTGGTAGCACCGAGATCAATCAAAATACTAAGTGTTTGGACAGTGATGGTACATGACGTCTTGAGCACAATTGATTGGTGCTCTGCCTGGTGGTCATTCACCACTACATTAATCTGATGGTCCTTGCCCAAATCTCCCATGGTAGTGGGTTTGACTGATCCAGATGCTTTAGTCCTCTTCACTGGGAAGTCACACTGGAAATGTGGCTCCCCACATTCCAACATACTTTCTTTGGTCCAGTAATCCTAATACCCGAAGTAGAAATTGAATTCCAGTGCTAAGGCCAACACAAACTTGTTGACCTTAAGTTTCTTGGTAAGGGTGCAAAGCATACCAAAGAAGCTCCAAAAATGGGCCTCGTACTTGGGCACTATATGGTCGCCTTGTCATAAGGTGTTTGAACTCTTTGAGTTGACACTCAACGAATTCCTCAGAAGATACCTCTCATGGAAATGTTCCTCGAACAGTTCCCATGACATATCTTTGATGACCATGTTTAAAAGTGGCAGGAGCGTCTTCCAACATAGAAGAGCACTCTCTTTCAATTGAAAAACCGCCCTACGAACCTTCATGTTGGAGGTATAGTCACGAAGTGAAAGCACCTCGAATTATTCTCCAACCATGCCTCAGTGGCTGCATTGTTCAAGGAACCAAAGAAATCAGGAAATTTTGACCTTCTCAAGTTCACGGTGAAAACTAACGGTACTGACTAAGTGCGCTGTGGACCCTAAGGGGTATGGGTGCCCCAGACTCATCTCAATAAAGAAGGTGATTCAAGGCCTCTGTCCATCTCTATAAGGACCCTGGTCAGATGATCATCATCCCTTACAACAATTGAATCCAGCCCAAGGGCTCATTCCTCCCCCATGGGGTTAGACTCCGAGGGTGTGAGCACTTCTGGAGGCGTCGCACCTGCTTCCACAGCACCATGCCACAACCTATGTGTCTTCCTCTAATCGAGATCACCACATGGATATGTTAAGGTTTTAAATTAGTGCTAAGTTGAAACTCAAAGGTTTACTGCAGTGAAAATCCTGGCGATCCACAGTCGCAAGGTTGAACCCGCTCTGATACCATATGTAACAACCCCATCGTTACGACTATAAGTGAAGTAGAAAAAATTATCTTTTGTTTTTAAGGCAAGATGGCAACAACGACAACAGTTAATCATTGCAACTTGAAGATGAATACAGCATGCGCAGACTAGTAAACAACAACAATGACTCAGACGCTAACACGTCAGGCGACTAGACGAACATGCAATAATTAAGATAGATAGGAATGACTACCTACCCAACCCAAGCAAGGCGATTCCTAGAAGCTAAAGGACAACATCGATTATGATGAATACCCACCCACATCGGGAAGCATAAGACTCCAAGCATGTTATCATTCGCCTCTATCTGACAATGCGCGCGATGATCCCCTCGTCGGGAATCATGCCGTCACCAGGCAATAGGCATGACAGTAGCCATGGCACAACATAACATAACTGGACCATTAACCCAAGATGAAATCAATGCGCTAGGAGACCGAATTAAATGTCTCACCCATGACGACTAAACCTAGCACCCAATCAACAAGTCAACAAGACGCAAGGGAATCCGATGACTAGATCATTCCAACAACACATTAACTTCAATATGTACACATTAAATAATTGTTATTACATCAATTAATTCATGGTAACCATTCTCCAATTCCGTTATCAGATATGCAATTTCCTAAGGAAGAATTCGCTATCTTTTAACTGAAACAAAAAAGGGATGCATCCTTTAAAAATATAACTCTGTTCTTTAACCTGGAATTGCTATCCTTCAAATTGGAACAGTAAAACAAAAATTTCTATATAGGGAACGCATTTAAAATTATTATCTATATAATCTATATATTGGTATTATGGTATCGCATTAGATATAAAAACAATGTCCTTACATATTAAATTTTCTAGTTATACAAAGCATGCAACACATTAGACACATCGTGGTTATAAACAAAATATCATTGTTGTCTAAATTTAATTCTCTGTATAATCTCTCTCTATACAAATAAGAGCTATTAGGGATAATCTTAGTGATGATATACCATTAAAGACATGGCCCTCTAATTATAGTGTTATCCCTTAATGATATATATAATAATGATATGTAATGGTGATATGTAATAATGATATATACTATACCATTGTTGTCATACACCTCCTACCACACCAAGGTTATCACACAACCATAATAAAACAATCATATTGTTGTAAACAACAGTAATGATACAATCATTAAAAGTGATGTATAATATTGATGTCATTTAAAACTATGAGATATCCAGGAAAATAATGAAGTGGCTGGGTAATGCATTTAACATAAAATTGTTGGGTTATTGAATGTATAAATCGCTACCATATATATACTAGCAAACTATCAATTAAATAATTGTTGTTTAAAAAATTATTTTTTAAAAAACGTTGGTTTCCATTTCACCATGTAAAAATGCAACCATTACCTCCTAAAAAAATGCAACCAATATACAAGTGAAAATGCAGCATCTACACAGTAAAATGTTGTCTAATGCATTCATTGTATATGTAAATATGGTTGTCAGGCTATTATCTCATCCCACATTGACTACTAGAAGATTTAGACATGAGTGGCTCTCTTTTAAAGGGAAAATCATAGTCTAGTAACCCCAGGAGATCACAGTCCATTAATCACTTAGCTGGCTGAGAAATCCACCATTACTTAATTGATAAATAAAATCACTATCCAAAGGTAATCAACAACTAAAATCATTCTAAAGGTTAATCGCTTGAACCTAAAATTGTATACGCTACCTATCCATTAAGTACAAATGAATCATTCACCATCTGTCTTTCAAATTCTGTTATTACCTTGATTTCACTGTCTTTCAATTCTGTGTTGTCTTTTAAATAAAATATGGAATAAAAGAATGTTGTTTAATCGTTGTCTAATGCTAAATAGGATTTGTTGTCTAAAATCACATAGAAAAATCTTTGAGTGAGTACTGACAATCGCTGAGTTAAATATGTAAATGATTGTAGGGTTAAACACATGTCAAGTTGAGTTACAGAATAAAGTCAGTGCACAAAGACAACGTAGGGTTACATTCGCCCTCCAGGTGGTATAGTTGTCTCAATTAAAGGGTTTGCTGCCAGGCACAACCATACACTATTCCTACTCCACAGTAAATATTAATCAAGAGTAATGAGACCAAAATAAAAACCGAAGGATTGAAATTCTGGTAACGATTTATACTCACGGAAATATATAAATGTTGACAATAAAGAAATATACGATCATCGTTGCCGGTAAATATCAACGCATTGCCATTAAGTAAGGTGGTTGTAGGATGTTCACCACAGAATGGAAATATAATTGTTGTCATAAAAGAAAGATACATTCGAATTGTCATCAATAAAATTGTAATCACAATGCCATTAAATGAAGTCATGGTACATTACTCACCACAAGTTGGAAATATATAATCAATGTTCTACACAGTCGAAATGCACAAATAAATTAAATGAATTGGGGAAAAATTCATAGGAATGGACGTCATTTTCAAAGTGATAAAATCATAGATCCATGCTGGGATTGATGGCCAAAATCATAGAGGTTTTCAGGTAGATCGTTGAGGTTAAAAAGCAATGATTTTGGTCCAAAGAATGGAAAATCACAGCCTTGACAAAAGGGCAAAATCGCCAGGCAACACTTGGGCAAAAATGTAGTCTTATCCAACAACAAGGGCAGTCTCAACAAGTGTCAATCGTAATGAAATAAGAAACAAAATGCAGACAACGAAATGACCAAATTCGCCAGCTAATAAAGCTATGGTTGTGGTATTAAAAGTGGCAAATCGCTAGAGCATTATATCCAGAGATGAAAATGCCTTCATTATATAAAGATGCAAATCACTATACCCGGCAAGGAGTACACCAAATAAAAAAAAACACAGAGTTAAAAATTAGGGAAATAGGAACGATAACAATGGCGGATTTACTCGACACAATAAGGCGCAATGACCCTCAATCAAACAATCAAAGTCAAGAGGGGTAGACGGTTGGGCAAAAACGTCCTTCGCTCATCATTCACACACATAAAAGTAGGGCGTTGATATCCATAGGTCTATTAAAACCAAAGTAACGACCATACATCAGGCTCCTGGCTGACTGCTTAGGCATGGACTAGTGAGTTAGGAACGAAGAAAAAAAAATGAAAACCACAAATAATCACAATCAATAAAACCATAGGATGGTCAAGACATGCAGGGATCGAAATTCAAAGGGGATCAATCAACAACGAGCTTAAAGCTGTGGGGAAAATCAATCATCAATTAAAATGCTAAGTCAATCATTTTTTTTACCCAATTAAACATACCGACTAAGAGTGTAAAGTATACTAATAATCTATCATGCAGAAATAAAGGAAGCGTACCATAAACCAAGTTGCATGCTCTGAGTTGTTGTCCCACTCGCTCTGTGTAGCTCCCGCTTGCCAACCAATGAGACTTCACTAGTACCTCCCAGCCAATGCTAGGGGTACTCTTCTTCCCCCTTAGCCCCTCAAGCTGCAAAAGGGCCATGCACACCAAAAACAGAGATCAGCTAGATCCTAGCTCGCCTCGCAAGGCCAAGCTACCACTCCTCACCGAGCTAGGCATCCCAACTCCCACAAGCTAAGTCATTCAAGTCTAAAATTTTTCAGCGTAACGTTACGCATAACAGAAGAGATCCATCATCCTTCTCCTCCCTCCATTATATAGAGTTTCGAAGTCTTTTACTCTCCCAAAATCCCATTTAATTTAATGTTTAATAATTTAATTTATAAAAGTCCTCCCCATACATGTGTCACCCATCCCTTTCATTCCTCCATAAATTAGTTTCATTAATTAAATAATTACCCCTTATTTCCCTCGCCCCCCTAAAATCATTCCTAGAATCGCTCCTAGGTGTCCCCATATTCCCTTACAAGTTTTAATGACTTTCGCCCTTACTAATTTACTAGTTGAGTTAATTTAGAAAGCTCTTAAATGTTAGATACTTTACTAAGTTATACTTTCTGCTTTTTCCTTGTGTTTCCCCTTTCTTTTTATGTTTCCCTCTTTTTCCTAGTTTCCTAATTCTTTTAGATTTTCGTCTTTCCCTTTTCATTTAAAGCTCAAATTGGTAGGTGTAGAAAATTAACTTTTTCCCTTTTCCCTTTTTAGTTAATAAATTTTTAATTAACATATGAGACAAAATAAGTATTTCCCCTTTTTCCCTTTTTAAATTTTATCCCCCAAAAGATTTTTATAAATTAAAAGAATTACTACCCCCGGGGGGGCAGCTTAATTGGCAAGTGCCGTGAAAATGAAGTTCCATGAAGTTTCGAGTTCAACTCCCCCCGACTTACAATGTGTGCCATGTAAGGGGCCTCGTGGGCACACCTGGAGGTTATAGTGGTAGCAATTGGATAACACGGCCACGTGTAACACGAGCACGTGCCCAACTAGTTGTTGATTCCTCCAGACATAAATAATAGTAATAATAATAATAATAATAATAATAATAATTAAAAGAATTACTTACCCCCTTATCGACAGATGATTAATGATGATTATCATTTTTATTTATTTATTTTAATTTTTAATTTTACATACATATTTTTCCTTTACCGTAAGTTTCACCTAGACCTAGATTTTAATTTTCAAGGCTGGGCAACATTTTATGAGGGAAATTGTTTTGAATTTTTCTTATCATGTTATTCGTCCTAAGGCCATCTAGGTTTATTCATCTATTATTTAACAACACAACATGCCCTTCAGGATGCACTAGGTTCTCCAAGGGTGCCACTCACCTCAATCTGTTTCCCTTGTACGACGTGCCCTTCAGAATGCACTATGTGCTCCAAGGTTGCCACTCCCCTCTTTTCATTTTTCTTGCGCGACATGCCCTTCAGGATGCACTCTGTGCTCCAAGGGTGCCACTCACCTCTTGACTGACTTGGTAGACATCAAAAACCCCTGGAGTCAATACTCCGCCAGGTGATCTTGTGGGAGATTAAGGGCCTCTAAGGAATAAGGCCCCTGCCTTATTGTGCACCCCTTAGAATCATCGTGAGCGACTGTCACAATCTTCCCTCATGGCATGATGGGTCTTCTCGAACTAGGTAGTCGTTAACCTACAGTTAGAGCCATGATGAGAGTGCTAGTAGGATGTGGCAGGGCTACTGTCCACACCTCTCCCTCAACGTCTCTAGTAGTCATGCGTGACCCCTCTACTCCACATGTGAGTCTGGTTGACAAGATATCATTAGCCTGCATCATCAACGAATCATGTCATAAATATATCCATAATCATATCATCTAATAAGATGCACAAATGTCATATATACAACAATCAAACCCCCAATAGTTCACTCCATGACTCGGTCTGAAGTCCAAGGGGTTCCACTGATGCCTCTACATCCTCGAGGTCCAAAATCCTGCACACTCAGGAAAACTGAGTCAATAGCACCTATCTATGTCAATGCAGCAAAATAACATGTCAACAATTCATAATGCCTCATAATCATATTCAAATTCCCAAAAGTATAATAATTTGGATCACTTGCAAGTAAGTGTCCTCAAAGAATCAGTTGTTGGAAGATTGATTGTTGTCATTGATGTCAACACTAGTCATGGGTTTTGGACC
>CBVK0100099907.1:0-22252 GCA_900067695.1 Picea abies
TCCATGTCATAATCAGCATCACTACCACTGTCCTGTCCTCCATCCTCCTCTTCCTCTATGCCCAATCCAAGTTCTGCTGCTGAAATCTGACTTCCGTTCGATGCAAACGGTGTCAACTTCCTCCACAAACCTATCATGGGCTCTTCAAAAGTCAAATGAACAACTAAACTCACAAAACAAAACCCTTTTTATCTCCCACAGGATGCTTTACACAGGACATGTGTCTCAAAATCATGACACGTCCTCAGGAAGGTTTCCGACACGGTTTGGTGACGTGTCCTGCACTCATGACACGGCTTGATCACGTGTCCGACACGTACCGTAGCGTGTCTTCACATGGACACCGCGGATACGGACACTTGGCCCCTTTTGGACGTGTCAGGTGACTTAGATATTGATCCATTACAGAAAGTGAAATTTTAAATTCAAAAATCAAAACTGTTGTAATTTTACAATTTATAGGCCAAAACAAAAGTATCTGGATTTTCCATCGTATAATGTGCAAAGACCCAAAATAAAAGCACATTGCAATAATATGAGAATTTACAATCCACAGTTGAGAAATGTACCCCAGAAAAGAAAATGCTGACTGCAAGTAAAATCCACTGCCCAGACTATGAAATTCCCTGCCCATAAGCGCAAAGGGTAGTAGAAAATTCTCTGCTAAGAAGAGAAAAATCAATGAGCATGATTTGAAATTGCAGCCGACACTTGCAAAATTCTGCTCATAGTAGAAAAATTGTAGCACATACATTTTTAGAGCTCTTCCCATAGTTGAAAAATTGCAACCTGAACAGAAAACACTCACATTGAGAACGATGCTTGAATGTTTTAAAAGTGAAAATAATACTATTTGAATATGTTTTACTATTTTTGCTGGGTAAATGGCTTTTGAAATCTTTTGGAGGGTTGCCCAGTAACTTCACCTTCAAACCTCAGTGTGTGCTTTGCTCTTGGATTTGTCATGTGTAGTGCCCTGGCTTTTATCCTCGTTAGTTCTCAGAAGCTTGTATATCATGTTCTTGTTAGGCTCATCTTTCTATCTCTTACCTTTGTCTTTGCTAAGCCTCTTTTCGTGGGCTCTGCCTTAAGATTATATGGTCTCTTTTTCTCATATCCAAACTTTCTTCCATAACCTTAAAGTATCATATGCAACACAAGAGGGTCCTTTCAGGAACTCTTCTTAATATCTAAGGCTGTAAAACTAAAAGGTGACTTTTTGCAATTGTTTTAGTGAGTTTATCTTATGCTTAACTGTTTAGTGTCATTGGTCATGCTTCCTGTATTTCATTGATGTATTTTTGTTAACATACTCAGTGGACCTCTTGGTTTGCTTATTTGTCACAGTCCACTTTGGAGCAGCTGAAAAGAAGTTTTCCTGATTTATCAGAAAGCACATTAAATGAAATTCTTGAATCTGTGAACTTCGATTATAGGTATATATCAGCTCCACTTTTTCTTCATTTATTGTTTGCTGCTCCTATTTATTTTTTCTTGAAGATGTGTAGATGAAAAGAAAATCTTACCTAATAATATGATAGAACAATTGGCATGTATAATGCTCTAAATACCCTACTACATTGCTGTATAGTTGTTTCTGCATCAGATCTCTGTGTTGTTTTTTAAAATATGTCTTGCAACTCCTCAAATGTGAATATGGCCATGAAGTCGTTGCATTTTTTGTTAACTTGATAATCTCTGCATCAAGTATTCTCATTTTTCTGCTCAAGATACAAATTTAATGACTTCTTACAATTTTTATGCTAACATTTATGCTTTCAGAAATACATTCTTGAGCAGTTTTCAGCTGGTAAGACCCTTCTGAGATTTAAATAATATTATTGAATGTTCATTTGCAGATTGTGGTTGGACACTAATTTATGATGGCATTTACAATCATGTCTTAGGAAAGACCTGACAACTCGTATTAATATTTTAAAAAATCATTCCATGTACAAATTCCGACTATTCTGTCTTCTTAACAGTTCCTTGTCAATGGCAGGGTGATGGGTCTGCTATGCTTTCCAAGCTTTCATGCTTTTTGCTGCTATCTTATTTCGTGTATCCTTCCATTTGTCCAGATAGTGGTACTTAAGGCAACATAGTTTGTTAGACTAGCATGTGCTGCATTTCCCTTTGCTCCCTGGACATGAGTCACTTGTCCACTGTGGAGGGTCACTTGAGGTATATGAAAATATTGTCGTACCAAAAAGAAAAAATGAAAGCACAGAAAGAAATGTGGTTGACAGGCCAGGTATGGGCAACAATGTAATGAGCAGATTCAGGTGCTTTACCTTTCGCTGGATCTGATGTTTTACCTTTGTCTTGTTTCTGAATCTGTCTGTCTTTGATTTTCTCCCATGGGAGTCTGCACTCATTTGCTTCATGTGACCCGTTTCTTCTGCAACGGGTACAATGAGAGTGGAGAGTCCTATTCTAGCTTCCTGTTCATGCTGCATGCTATCATTTCCTTGGTATACCAGTATAGGTCCACTTTTCTATTATAGTGTGTGACTCTGCTGCTAGAGATACTTGCATCAGGGACAAATTTCTCTAGCTCTTTGTCCACCATTTGGTTGCAGGTATTCCTCCTCTTCTGATCGACTTTTTCTTTGAGGGCATTCAATTTTTGCATGGTGGTGGCCTTGTGTCTGGACGAAAACCCATTTGCAATGCGCAGAGGCTTGAAATGGTGTTTTGGGGGTCTGCCTCTACCCTTTCTCCTAGGTGGGGTTCCATCCTTTCCATCACTCTCTTCCTTGAGGTTAATTGGCTTAGATTTACATGTAGAGGTGAAATTTAGATATATAGGGATAGCTCCAAGATTTTCCATGATTTCCTCAACTCTAGGGTGATGGAGCTAGTAGGTGCAATGTCTCAAGTGGTGGGGAATCCCTTTCCTCCATATTGGATGAAATATGTATCGCACTATCCATGTTGCTCAGGATAAAGATCAGTAAATCCCATGATGTCCCTTCTACCTCCCTGTGCACCTTGTTCACCTTGTACACTAGGCTCTCATGGTGTGGTTATAGGTCCAGAGATGAACTCCTTCCTTTGTCTCATCTTACAACCTCCCTCGAGCTGGCAGTCTTCTTCGCATGCTTCTCCATCTTCCCCTCTCATCTGTGTCCTTCGAGTCCGATGACCATGCATCCCTGCCACCCCATCGGTCCTTTTTGCATGCTTCTCTAGCTTCCCCTCTCCCATGTGTCCTTAAGGTTTGATGACCATGCAACCCTGCCACCCCATCCGGGTGAGGGGTGTATTATGTTATTAGAGGACACTTAGCAATATATTTTGGGACTTTTATAATGGTTGTAGATGACGAGGAGGCCTTTTATTGGTCTACAACTAGTTTCCTTTGGTTTATAGTTTAGGGTTAGACTGGATTAGAGATGTTGTATGCACCCCTTTGCTTTATGTATATTTGTTGTAATAAATAGTCCCATTCACTATTTTTTTATAAGTTTAGCAAATTAACCTATTTTCTTTTTAGAAGCTAACACATACATGGGTGCTGGTAAAAATAATAACAAAAGACAAGTAGGTTTTGTATCCTTGGTAGAGTCTTATAATTCATGAGCTATGATCATTTGGAGATTGATTGACAAAGATAAATTTTAATAGGAGCAACTCAAGAGATTCCTAATAGGATTAATGCAGATAATGACTACAGCAGTAATGGGGGCTTTCCTGTCCTATATTAGATCGTGCTTGTGTGTCTAAGAGGCCTTTTTGTATATTTTTCCGAGCATTAGTTGTAGTATCATAATTTTAGAAGCAACAACTAGTTATATGTTTTAGCTAGTTCATAGTTATCTTTTTTACTGTAAAATTTGTCTTTATGGTTATTGACTATGATTCTTTTTAGGCTTGTGAGATATTTTATAGATTTTTGATTTACAGAATCAATTAATTTTATTTGTATTACCAAACTTTAGTGAATTCAAGTTTTATTGCATTGCAAGCAGATAAGCGATTAGAGTCACCCATATTTGCTATGTTTCTCAATATCTTGAGCATGTTATATATAAAAATTCTAGGATCTAATCACAAATTTTGTTACTTTTTGCCATTTGTTTGACATAGTGAGGCGATCAACACTCTTATTGAGGCTGGGGTGAAATCAAGGCATGTTAAAACAAGTGATAAATCTAGTCTCCCAAGAGAAGTGTTAGAGTCCTTGTTCAAGATAAGTGAAAGTAGTGAGGAGCCACCTCCAAGTACGAGTTATGTGAGCGCTATGAGACTTAAAAGAGTCTCCCAAGAGAAGTGTTAGAGTCCTTGTTCAAGATAAGTGAAAGTAGTGAGGAGCCACCTCCAAGTACGAGTTATGTGAGCGCTATGAGACTTAAAAGGAAGTCGAAGAAAGTGCCTACACAAAATTCATTGGCTAATCTATCGGAGGCAACAGATGCACTACCTAAAGAGGGTATGTGGTCACTTCGACTATTTTAACTCCTAGGATTGGAATGAAAGCATTGAGGCTTATAAAATTAAGGTATAGATGTATTGTGTTTATTGAAAAATTTGACAGTTTTTTCCATTATTGGTGATTGTATTGTTGTATTACTAATTTAAGAAACTAAAGTAAATGTTTTGTGCCCTTCTTATCATGTATGTGATAATCTGTATAACGGACTCACCAGAATCCCTATAGTTCTCTATTTACAAGGAAACAAAAGGATGAGTCGGGCAATCATTTGTTATAAAAATTGATATCTAATCATCCACATTTGTTTGGTCCGAAACGTCGAATAAAAAACTNNGATATCTAATCATCCACATTTGTTTGGTCCGAAACGTCGAATAAAAAACTAATGCAATGAATCCGAAAGAACTACCTTATCATAACACCAGTCGCAAAAGTCTTAAAACTGAAATACAGCCACAGATGATGTAAAATATCTGTTTAACAAGAGAACAAAGCATAAGAAATGATCTAAATAAACTGAACATGCTTCCTGTGAAAACTATTAGGGGCCTATTTTTTGATGCTCGTTAGTATTCCCACTTTAATCTGAACATGTTTACACGGGCAGTTTTCTCATAATATGGCATGAGTTAGATGCCAAACGTTCAAGTTTCCTTCATTCCTTCTAGTCTCCTTCCTTCATTCAGTTGCCCGATGGTTCAATGGAGGGGAAGGGGAGAGATAGTTACCTATTCTATTCATTTTTTTAATTTATTGATCTTTATAGAAGATTGGTAATTTATTATACAAATCAGAAAAGTTACAGAATTTGGTGCATTATAAAGTTTTACTTCTCATCCGTACCTATGCAAGGAGGATAAGCATACCTGACTGAGCTCCTAGGTTAGATGATGTGAGATATTGCCGAAGGAGATGGAACTTAGCACAGAATTTTGTTGCTAAGTCATCCATAAAAGTTTAAAACAGTATATATCTCTTTTACAAAAGTTTGTGAACCCCCATCAAAAGTTAGCTGCATGTTACTTAGCATGGGAAAGATATAGTTGTAAGCCCCCATCAAAAGTTAGCTGCATTTTAGGATATACTCCTAAAATGTTTACACCATGTTTTGGGGTGGTTCATGATATTTGTGGTACATGGTGTATGATTAGCTCCTGGATGGTCCATGATGGATTTGCACATTAAAGATGGATTACTTAGTGATTGCTTTACCTCAGTTAGGTGCTTCCATCACATTTTTCCTTGGGGCATTGGAGATTTTTTGATCCAGGTGGACATCAGTGGCTGCCCACCTATTCCACTGGCTCAAAATACAGTTTCCTTCTTGGTAGTTTTTCTATGCATTTTCGGGTCCCAAATATCTGGGGCCGTTTTGAGGTCCTAAGTGACATTTTTTTGGCTCGATAGTGCCTAGCATGTAGTCAAAGGCACATGCTAGGTTGAACATAATGTGTACTCCTCGGCTATACCTTTCCGACGAGGTACTGAGCGCCTCAAAAGAAGATCGTATGCAAAAGTTGTGCCCCCGGGAAGTTGATGTATCAACTACCCTGATCGAGGCCCACAAACCTTTTGGTGTTTCATCTCCTGGGGTTAGGGTTTTGGATGTTTAGGGTTTTCTCATTTATGCTTTATGTTCTTCCGATCTCACTTACAATCTTTGCATATTTCATTCTTTAATAGAAATTGAGTATTACTGTATCTCTGTGTTTTTGTCCTATTTCTGTGTTTCATTTTGTTCCCACATAAATCTGGATTAGTGGTATCAGAGCGGTTTGCTCTTTATCTGTTTCTCTTTGCTTGTCCCCAACGAGGTCAGGGTATAAGGCATTGGGATTCGATCTAGTCAAGCCTTTGGAAGACTGTCCTCGCCGACCACAATAACTGCCCATGGCGGAGGAAAAGAGAGACGAGGGAGCAGGAGATCTTATTAAGTTGTTGCTCATGGAGGTCCTTGCACAACAGAGAAATGAGATGATGGATAATTTTTCCCAAATCCTTCGACGACTGCTGACAACAATAGATGCATCTTCGTCAAGTAGCCACTTTGGAGGTGTCGCTCCCTTCAAGGTACAAGTTAATTTTGATATTCCGATATTTGAAGGTCAGATTAATGCAGATGCTTTGGAAAAGTGGTTAAATCTACTAGAAGGTTATTTCTTTGTCAACAATTTTTCTAATAGGGAAAAGATCACCTTTGAGCTCCTTAAGGTTGTCCCCCATGCCAAACATTGGTGGGAGACTTATCGTGAGCAAAACTCCACAGAGGAGTCTGGAATATTTGGGGCTGAGCCCACTTGGGACTCTTTTATGGATGTCTTCAAGGAACAATATTACCTTGTTGGAAATTACAATGACCAGTTCACGAGATGGAAAACACTGCGTCAGGAGAGGGACCAAACAATGCCGGAGTTCACAAATACCTTCTATACCTTGCGCACCAAGGTGGGTATCAGAGACTCTGAGCAACATCTAGTTCTAAAATATCATGGGGGACTACATAGGTACAACCAAATAGAAATGGAGATTCTGGACATCTCGTCGCTGGGAGCCGCTTATTGATATGTTGTCAAAGTCAAACGAAAATTTAAGCAGAGGAATAAGCAGGAGTTTGGATCTGTGAATGCATCACAACAGAAGTCGGGAAAAGGTAGCCCCAACACACAAAACAAAGGACAAAGAAATGATGGACAACATCAAGACAACCGGTCTAATTTGAAAACAAAGAAGGGTAATGGGAAGACGAAGAAAGACATTGGGAAGTGGTGCGTGTTCCATAAAATCCCTTGGCACAACACCGATGAATGTCGTTCGAAGCAGTCATTGGTGGCTGAGATGAAAGCCTCAGAGTTAGATCTAGGCTTTGACTCTGATTCAGAGCCAGACGATTATTGATGCAGAACCCAGTGCCACAATCGCTGCCACTGAGATCCAGCCAAATGAACCAGAAGAGTTGGAGGAAGGTGAGCACCTTTTTCACTTGCACATGTGGGTGAAGGGTGCTCTGCTACATTTCATTGTTGATAGCGGAAGTCAAAAGAACCTCATCTCAGTAGAGGTCATCAAGCCGCTGGAGTTACCGATAACACCGCATTCGCAGTCGTGCAACATCGGGTGGCTCAACCAAGGACAAGATCTCCGCGTCATCCAACATTGTCTCTTGTCCTATGGCATCAAGCCCTTCAAGGATGAGGTATTGTGTGATGTTGCCCCACTTGAATTTTGTGATGTTCTTTTAGGCTAGCCATATATGTGGAAACATCATGCTGTATATGAGTCTTAGACCTCGTAGTATCATTGTTACTGTGGGCCGATCCATCCTCCTTTAGGGTCAAACCAATTTGTTCTGGTTCTGGTTCGACGAACATTTAAAACACTTACGTCGTCACACTCATATGATAATTATGTACTCAGATATGTTTGGTTTGCATTATATTCAGCGTATGAAGTTATCATTCTGGTCTGGTCTAAATTCAATGCAAAATATTGTTATTTTTCATGAAAATGTATATTTTTATGTAATTTTCTATATGTCAAGTCTCAAGTCAAGTTTCATTGGTGAGGCAAAATGGGCCTTGAGCCGAGTTGAGTCTGGTAACTTTGTATTAATGTATAAATTAAAATTTTCAAGAAGTTAAAAAAATATTTAAATAGAATTGGAGAAAGCATTTATATTTTAGATACATTGACAATTAGTTCTTTTGTAATCATTAGCTAGCAATGGAAAAAAATCTCTGAAAAAAATTGTATTGATATTGCAACTAAAAAAATCATGTAACACATGTATTTTTTTCAAAATCTTATATCTAGTATCTATAATATGTACTATGCAATAGTGACCATCTATATTAAAAACGATAGATCATTTTTAAAGTCTCTATTCCTTTTCCTTGAAATTAATGGATAAGAAAATCACATGCACTTCAGATTTTTCAGTGTCTAGAGGGCATCATCAAAAGAATGAGAAGTTAGAAGCTCTGCTCTATCATTTCAAATTCATATCCTCGAATATTTTAATCAAGATTTTGAAATATGATTTATAAAATGTTGTTTTTATGTTGTTATATTTATTGCAAAATACCTCTTTATAATTGTCTCATATATGTATTGTAATTTGTCGTAACATCTCTAAATTCTTTCCTAAAAGAAAGCACCTAATAAGAGCCAAAGTAATGTTGGTGTTTTGATGGATCAAATAAAACTATCACTATTTATAGTAGCCTTATATAATGTTCTTGTAGGAATTGAAGAGGAAGAAGATGAGTATAGCCATCTTCGAAAGATTGCAAGCCAACATTGGGGCACAATGAAGTCCTATTACCAGGAGGTTAGATGGTTCAATCTTTTGTGAAATATGTTCTTTGCATTATCCAGAATAAATTAAGCATAATTGTGATAGTCTTCTTACCTTAATCGAACCATTTTCTTTATAGATTGTACAATGTTTTGGAAACTCCATTTTCAATGGTTGTGTGCAGGCCGCGGCAGCATATTCAAAGGGGGAGCGTGCTCGTGCAGGATATCTATCAGAGGAGGTATAATTGTTTCTTACCTATATTTTTAATACACACTAGCTTGAAACAAGTCAATGAAGGTAAAGTAATTAGAAATTGTGATATGGACCATTTAATTTTTCTAGTTGATGTAAGATTTTTGTGCTAGTATGTACAAACGATGTAGTGAACCAATCTGGTTTAGACTACACATCCAAAATATTTGGAACAATACAAAGAAACCCATAACGATAATTAAATAAATGTATATAAGAATATGAATATGAGTATAAGATATTATATGATTACATTGAGAATGAGGGCCTGTATATATACCCACGTAGGGGTGCCCTTTCGTGAAGAGACGCGACCCTTCATTATGAGGTGTCTCTTCATTAGTAATTATTAATTATTGATTTATATTTATATTTTATATTGTATTTGTATTTATGTCTGTTACATTGCCTTCCCCTTAAGAAATGCGTTGTCCTCAAAGCATATTTATCGAAGGCCTTATGTCTTTGCTTGAGCTTGTAATGTCATTGCTCGGTTCTTGGTTTTTGAGACTGTTATGGCTGATGATACGAGACGATACAAACTTTTGAGTGTTGAGCATAATTGTTGAACCGTAAAAGGATCCGACCATCCTAAATTGATCCTTTTGTGGAACATTGCGCTTATGTGATTCCCAGAATTATTTGCTCTCTAATGTACTGACATCAACATTCTTCGGATGATAGGTCACTTGCTCAACCATGTGGTCCGTACAAGCTTTCCATAGTCTTGGTCGGATCACACTATTCACCCGATAAAACAAATTGGGCTCTAGTGCTGATCCCAACAACTACATGACGATCATGGTAGGCCACATGTTTTCTAAACTCATTGCTATGATCCTCCATTTAAATCTTTATGGGGAACTTGAGTGGAGGCAATTTAGAGCTAAAGGACAAGCTAGATTTCGACCTGTGCACCAGACCATTGATCACAACCTTACACTCTAGGACATCATTGAGGAGGTGTCGCATTGCTCTTTGAAATCTCTTACTAAACTTTGTGGACTTTTGAAAAGCATTTGACTACGTCCCATGAGAGGCTTTGTTCCAGATGCTCATAGACATTGGTATTTCAGAGACCTTATTGACTGCCATGATGTGCCTATATGAGTTGGTTCTTGGTTGTCTCTGCATAGCCCACATGGTATCGAATTATATCAGGAGTACCATTGGGGTCAAACAAGGGTGCCTCCTGCATTATTTGGGATCTACATCAGAAAGTTGGAGCCCTTCCTACATGATCACATCCATGATGGAGATGGGTGCCTTCTCGAGCATGTCTTGATATTTGTCTTGCTTTTTGTTAACGATTTGATCCTGTTAGCCTCATCTCTTGAGGGGTTGCAGACACAGCTAGATGCCCTAGCCCTTTTTTGTGACCTTCGTCAGTTGACGGTCAACTTGGGTAAAACCAAGGTCATGATTTTCAACGAGTCAAAGAAGACCCTCTTGGATCACCATTTCTTTTTTAGAGGAGAGGAGATTGAGATCATTGACACTTATACCTATTTGGGGTTACAGTTCATATGACATTGCTTCAGTTACAGTTCATAGGACCTCGCTTTAGTCTATGGGATGCACCTGAGCCCCAAGTTAGCAAGGGCTAGGAGTCCTTGAGAGGCAGTGTTTCCAGAACCATTTTCAGGGCATATCGTCCAAGATGTCTCTGATGGACACCCTTATCCGACCCAGAACTTTATATGGTTTTGAGGTTTGGGGCCATGGTTTGCTAGTGTCTAATTGGTTCTTAGTAGAGATAGTACAGATCGTCCTCCTTTAGCCGCATCATTAGATGGAAGAAAACAGTCCTTTAACTCATCTTCCTTGTAGAGTTTGGTGCTCGACCCTTTCGGCTTGAGATGGTGTTTGGTATTATCTCACTCTTGCATCGCATTCAGAGTTTCGTTGACTCAACAAAGGGGCAAGATTGGTATTTGTTATCCCCGCTTTTTAAGGATAACTAGGAGATCATGTCTCAAGGCCCACAGGTCCTAGACATGGAGTACCGAGACCAGGACTGACCTGAGCATGGCCCTGGAGGGCCCATCCTTTTCTTCTTCCATCAACTTTGTCTTGTCAGCAGCAACATCATCCATCACCATCGGCTTGGTCTTGTATCAGAAGAGGTTCTTGCTCTATGAGGTAATTGGTCCAGGTATCATGGTATGTGTCACTTTTGATCATTAAAACCTTTAAATATATGCATCTGATTCCTTTTATCTCTAACAATTGCTTGGATCTTACATTTGCCCTCTTGACCATGATTGGGGGAATTGACAGGGTGCCCTAGCAAGCCTGTGCCCATAGGTTTTGGTTTGCCACTGGGGAATTTCTGAAAAGCCATCGTCCGCTCCCATCATAACACCACTGTTTCATCTTATCTCCCGCTCATTTATACCATTTCCCTTGTCCGGACATTGGGTTGCCCTATTTGCAGGGTTGCATCTTATCTCGTGGGAAGAAGGGGCTAAAGGCCCAGAAGGTAAAAGCAGCTGGTAAAAGACAAAAGCCTAGAAATGAAACCTCAAGATGCTTCGCCCAAGGATCCCCGAGAAGGCAGTAAAAAGCCTCTCAGCAAGAAACAAGAGGGACCGGGAAAATAACAAAACAAGACCTAGTCAGAGGATAGGGGGTCTCATCATGAGCCAGCCTATTAGGTCCATGGGTACCTAGCAGTATGACATTGCCACCATCTGGTTACCACACTAGGGCAGTGACCTTTGGTTGCATGGCCAAGGGAAAGGGGGTCTCATCACGAGCCAACCTTCTCATCTCTATGAAAGTACTTGTGGGTAATGCTGTTAGCTCTGGTCACCATGCCAAGGCAGTGTCCCCTGGTTAGTTATTGAATGAAAAGAAAAAGAAGAAGAAAAGAAAATAAAAGAATAAAGCAAGAAAAAGAATAAAGGCAAGAATGGGCTTGGAAAAAATGCATCCATGACAGGTACAACTTGCCTTCTACAAAGGCACCCATAGGTAATACTTATGCACCCTTGGCCCTCACTGCACCTCATGTTTGGACATCCCCTAGCCACATCACCTCACTTACATGGCTTGGATGAGATCTTCCTAGAAACTTTCCTTTTGTTGTGGACACTAGCCTAGTAGGATGCCTTGTCCTTTTCTCCAATCTTGTATTGCACGTTTTTGTAATGTCTTTGAGCTATTGACTGATGTACTAGGGTTTTTATGCATATGTTTAATAATATTGATGATGAGATGTGATTGACATTGCTATGATCCTTGTGATTGATGAGCCCATGGAGGGCGTAGCTTTTGATGTGCAGGACCATGCCCAATGGACAGGTACCATTTGGACCGGTACACATGGGGAGATGACCAGTTCGGACCTCCATGGGGCTGAAGAACCCACCAGATGGATGCTGAGACCCCATTAGGGGGCAGAGATAGGATGGAGATGGATCAGGGCCTTTGCACCGGAGATGAAGAGGACGTTCCATCAGGGGCACTTTGGCTGAGATGGACCTAGGGGGATTGACCCACTTGCATTGGAACGTTGGCTCCAGATGACCCAAGATGTCACCAGGAGGCTTATGACGTCATCATGAGCATATGGCAGATGGACAGGGTGGTTGGCACGTGTGGCAGTTTGGAACAGCCCAAGGAGGGCTAACGTTTGGCTTCTGGATGCTGCATTGGCCCTAGAAAGGGCTAACGTCTCCCTCAGAGGGGCTTGACGTCTCACCTTTTGCTTGATTAGGGATTTTACTTAGCATTTAATGTAAAAACAGTATGATTTTGACATTATGGCCTTGTCAGCCTTTTTATGACCTAAAAGGTAAAATTAGGTCATTAATAAAGTATATATTGAGGGTTTTGACTCTCATTTTGATCATCAATTTTCACTCACTCATAGGTCTGATTTTTAGCGCCCTATTGGGGTTTTTGGCTGAACTAAGTGATGCACACTTGTTGAAGGAAGAGATTTTTGGCATTTATGGTGTTTCTCTTGAAGGAAGGTGCTACAACTAGGGTTTGCATGGTTATTTCTTCATGAATTGTAAGTGTTTTTTTTGTAAAACTTCTTATTGAATGGTTGTAGTTTAAATTTCTTGCATATTGCTTATAAATTTGCTGAATCAAAACCCTAGGTGACAAGCACACAAGTAGGTCCTTGTCTCATGCCCCCTGATAGAGAAACCTTTAGCCATTGAAAGAGAGGAAGAGAGCCTAGCCTTAGCTACACTCCTTGTTTCTTTTTCCCTTGTGCTAGTCGTACCTTTTATATTTCAAGAGGAGGAAGACGTCCAAGGCCTAGGTTATCTACACTTAGGGCCATTTTTCCTTTAGGGTTTGATGAAAGAGCCTTGCTGTAGCAACACTCTCCCTCATTAAGCTTTCTTGTCTTGATTTTGTGCTTCATTTGAGCTAGTTGTTTGCCGGGAAGGAGGAGAGAGCACGAGGCCTTGCTTTTGCAACACAGGAGTGAGCCTCTCTCCCCTAGGGTTTTGTCATTGAGGCCCTGCTTCAACAACACCTTGAAACTTTTCCCTCTAGTCCTTTGAAATCTCGTCTCCTTCAACCTGTGCGTCCTTCACTTATTGACTCCATTCTACCCTAAGGCATTGATCCCAAGACCTCCAGCGTTGAAGTAGAATTGGATCTAAACACTCTCAAAACTTGAAATTGAAACCCTGACTACACTAACCCTAACCTACTAACCTTAAGTTGCTGACGTCATCATTGGATATTTCATCTTTATTGCAGCAATGTTTTGTCTTTTGAGTAATTGAATGGTAGTTGAAGGCATTAATTGAGTTAAAAAGTTATTTGTTATATTGAATGCTGTATCATTCGAGTATTTATTGATGAAGTGACATTACTGCCATTGCTATTTTGTAAACATTGACTTCATCAACATTTACCTTTAAATTGCTCATATTGAATATCAGATAGTCTTTAATGTATATGAAGTACTAACCAAAGCCTGCATATATCAAGTTTGTTGTTGCTTTATTCTCGGGCAGGGATCCTACTTGGTTGTCTTTATTGGCTATAAGCCGGACTATCTGCTTTGGTGGTGATCTGTGAAGGGGGAAACTTGTCATTGTATGATTATCCTTTGAAGCCTCTTCAAAACCCTAGGTCATCAGGGACGTCTCCCCTGGGCCTAAACTCCCTAAAGAGAAAGAACCTACCCATCGTGGTGACATTGGGTGGGATAGGTTCCTGTTACGCCAGTTTGGCCTTCTACCTCATAGCCTTTGCTCCTAGTTATAAACTGTGTGATAACAGTACCCATACTTGACCTACTATTCATTAGAGTCCATTGCATCAACCAATCATCTGGGTTTCTCTTGTTGCTGGTATGTAGGGGTCTCAGATCTTGTGGCTTACGATGGACTAGCTTCCTCCATTTAGATACTCTCTTGTTGTGCCTAGCCATCTCTTACCTACCAAACAGGAGATAAACAGGATCATCAAAGATGATATTTATAGGCAGTTTGTGCAGATCACTTGGATAAACCCTTAGGGCAGGTTACGTCTGAAGATGGCCTTCTATGCTGATCACTTCATGGATTTGAGGGACAGACTCATTGTCCAATTGTGTTACACACTTTGCCATTGGATGCATTCTCTTTGCATCCCCCTGGGCCAGTTCAAAGTGGGCTCTCGTAGATTGTGGATAGAGACAAACCACCATATTGATCAATTAGATAGGATCTGCTAGTTGTGTCATCTCAAAGAGGTTGAGATTGAGAAGCGCTTCATCTTCTGCTACCTAGTTTACTATAAGATTTGAGGATGGTTCCATTGTCTTTTCGAAGAGCTCCAAACTCTTGGCAATATCTTTAGGTATTGTGATTAGAGATGCTTGGCCTTATACATGCAGGAGGCCCTTCGTCTCCACTCTCTCATCGTCTAGCTACACCCACATCCTATACCAACTACTCAATGGATCACTTCCTTTTTTATAGTGCTCTCATCTACTAGGGGCACCAAGCGACAAATGGATAGCGATCATGTCCTTGATCCCAGATCAGTGCGGATTCAGAGCACTATTTCTACTTCCATGAGACCCTAGCGACATTGCTAGTCATGACCTCATATTAACAAATAGACCAGTAGCCAGATGGTATCTTCCAGACCTTACTGATAAGCTATCCCTTCCAGGAAGCAACACAACATTCAGGTCAACTCCTCTTCTAGTTCTTCTTCCGGACAAGCATCTATTTTGAACTTTCACCATTTGTTCTTGGATGTTAGGAGAGATCGTTCCAGTGGACTGGGATAGGCTTGTACCATTGGTATCATAGATTCTAGATCCACTCACCTTGTAAATCTCTCTTTCAGATTGTCTCTCCATCTTCGTAGTCGGCTTTCCAAAATCTGGATTAGTCTCTTATTTTACTTCTGCATCTTGCTTTTATATAGGAACCCCTTTAGTGCTTTTGATTTGTATAGACATCATTGTACCTAACAGTCCCATTGACCTACTTTAGTGGTCATTTGTGGACATTAATACAATTATCTTATCTTATCTATCTTGTTAGAGTAAAATATTGGATGGGATTTATGGCTTGGGAAAGTTTCTCTCCTCAACCCTTTTGTTCTTTCACTTAAAGAAGTTTTCTAAATTAATTTGAACTAGGTCAAACTTCTTATCCACTACTATGTTAGCTCGTTGATTTGCTATATTGTTGGTTGACCTCCCAGTGTAAGTTAATTAAAGTCTTTCTTCCTCCCGATCTCCTTGACCAAATTTATTTTACTTTTCGAGAACCAATTGTGGAAATGGCAGGGTTTGACTTTGAGGTATGCAACCACATTCGATAGAGAGTAATTTCAAGAGGTGGAGGAATTTTTTCTTGATGGTCAGTGTTGGGCATAGGTAAGCTGTGTTTTGCAATTCATGAAGCCCATTTATAATATGATTTGGTTTGCACATTCAAATTAGCCAATTATTGAGCCAAAAGATGTGATCTTGTATGAACATATTCATAAACAAGCAGTCAAATAGTGGGATGATCTAAATGTTCCATTCCATGCCTTAGCATATGCTCTTGTTGATGCTTTTGTAGCATCAGGAGGCATTCCCACTTGTGGAATATGGTGAGAATACCTCCCTTGCCAAGAGGGAGTGTTGATGTTTTGTAGCTTCGGGCATGTATTCTCACATGGCCCTAGGTGTTGGGCATGTGGAAATCGTTGTGGGCACCACATCACACTTTCGGTTTAGTGAAAACCCCTTGGATTTTGAGCTGGGGACTTGGGGCTTGATGATGGGCTTTGTGGGTTTGTGATGGGTCTTCACACCCTCAAAAAATGTCTAATTAGGTGTTGACTTTGTGGGGGGGCTTCTAAAGCTAACCCCTAGATTTGTATAAATAAGAGAGGTTATTGTGACATTTCATATGGTAGATCATGTGTTGGAGACATGGAGTTGGCATAAGTGAGTCTGCATTTGTGCCAAGGAGTATGGTGATTTTAGCAAAGGGAAATTCTGCTAGGGTGGCAAATCTGTCCTAGAGGAAGAGAAGTCACAGGGAGCAAATTGTACGGAGGTGTTCGTACAAGGTTTTTTTGTATATGTACGCGAGTTGCAGGTGGGCACAGTCGCGCACATACGTGGGTTGCAGGTGGGCACATTCGCATACATACGTGGGTTGCAGGTGGGCACAATCGTGTACATACATGGGTTGCAGGTGGGCACAGTCGCGTATGTACGCAGGTTGCAGTGGGCACAATTATGTATATGCAGGTTGCAATGGAGAAAAGCACATATGTACGTGGGTTGGAGTAAAAAGAACTGCGTACATAGTTTTCTGGGCAGGAGCATGTTCGTAGAGGCCGACATGTGATGTTAGTAGGCCGTATAGGTGGTCTGCAACAGATTTGTGGGCAGAGGAATTTTCCAGTAAATTGCTGAGGTTTAGTTTTCTGATTTGTATGGTTATTGCAGGACAAGGTTGTCCTTAGATTTGGTGATATTTGTATTGGTTGGAAGGGTTGGTTTTGCCCTCAGAATTTATGAAGTTAACCAAGTTACAGAACTGAATATTGTGTCTCATATGTGTTGATGATTCATCTCTGATCTTGTTGTTTCCCCTGCATGTATTTTCAGTCAATAATTTTCAGTGTAAAATTGTTCAGTGATAACAACTAGGGTTTTACTGTTAGATCACTAGAAAGCAATTTTTAGATTTGAAAATTAGTCACATAGAGTTGCATGTGAAAATTGATAGCCCTTACACCAAAATATTATTTCACTTCATGGTTGGCCTAACCAACAACTAGGGATTGGGTTAAGAGAAGACCACACATGGATCCTGTTATCCCCAACTTCAAGAGATAAGTAAGGAGATTATGTCTCGAGGCCCTCAGGTTGCAGACATGTAGTACCGAGAGACAACTTGAACAACAATGTCCACTTTCATAGACAGAGACCCACCTTACCACCACAACTCCAGGTTCATCACGACGGTATCCACCACATCAGCTGGCCTCCAGAAGACATTGGGTCTTGCTCCATGAGGTACAAGCCAAGAGTTATGGTGAGTGTCATTTCAATATTTGAGGCATTTGAGTTCGTTGCATCTATCATTGCTTTTGATTATGTAATGTTCGCTTGGACATTATGCTCTTTGCCTTGTTTCACTTTGGTGGTTGACATTACGCCCTAGGAAGTGGGTCACCCTTAGGGATAGGATTACTACTGGGAGGTTCTCTTGATGAGTCATCATGCCATTCCCGACTATACTTGTCACTTTCCACACTTCATCCCCTCATCTCTTTACCTTTTGGGATTTTCGGGTGTACTGACCCAAGAAGGGGTTGTCCCTCATTTCATGGGAAGAAGGGGCTAAAGGCCTAGAGGCTTGTAGCTGACAAAAGATAAAAGCCAATCATTAACCTTCTAGATGCTCACCCAGGGATCCCGAGGACAATGAAATGTCTCTCATAAGAAACTGATGCGACCCGTAAAAGAATAAATAATAACAAAATGCCAACCAAGGTGGAGCATGTGTGGGCACTGTTTTTATTGCTTAGGTAGAGGCCTCACACATGTTTTCAACTTGGGGAAGCATGATGTGACTAGGGTAGAGTCAAGGTGGGCACAACTTTTCATGCTTAGGTAGAAGCCCCACCTTGGCTTCAACCTGGAAACATTCTAAAAGAATAAAAGGCATTAAATGGGCTTGGAAAAAAGTTGCATTGAAAACGAAAGTGCAACACATCCTCTTCAAGGCACCCATAAATGAGACACTACAGCCCCTTGTATGTCATGAAACCCAATGCCCAAAAGTATTCCCCCCATCCATGACAACTCACCCACATGACTTACAAGGAGGTCCCCTCAGGAAACACCCCTAAAATTGAGGTACGATTCACCCAATAGGTCATTTTGTCAACCCTACCATACCTAAACTTGGCAAATTGCATAGGGTTTTTTGTAATGTCCCCACTTTGGTACATTATCACCGTGCAAAGTTTTATGATGACCAGAGTAGCTCGATGGATGTTATGGCGAGTATAAAAGTTATTAAGAGGCATTATGGGGTCCAGCTTGCATTGCTCATCATATTCCATCATTATGAGCCATTCTGCACAGGTTGGCTTTGGTTCTGTTGCATTCTGACGATTTCCATGATTTTGACTCTTTTGAGCTATAAGCTAGTTGAATTCACTGAAGAGGTCATTTTGGGCACATTACTTGGAGGAACCTCTCAGTGTAATAGCTCATTGGAATTGGGAGAAGCAACACTACAGGATGGGATGGTGAGAAATGACTTTTAGTGGCCAAGGAAGCCACAAGGAGAGATAAGGCGATTTTCATAGGTAAAAAGGCTAATTAATTAATTAAAGTGATTTAATTAATTAATTAAATATTAATAAAATGAAAGTCACTTTGGAGGGAGAAGGAGAGCAAAAAGTATAAACGAAAGGCAAGGGCCTCTTCTCATTCATTCATGTATGATCATATTTTGATATCTGGCTTTTAGCTAGTGAGCCTAGCATTGGGGGTTTTGAGGGTTTTGACTTAACAAACCCTAGAGGATGATTCAGTGGTGAAAGATTCCACCTAGCTTGTCCCAAGCTTGGTCTTGGAGATGCAATACGCTCCCACACCATTCTAGTTCCAGATCTACTCAGTTGCCGGAGGATTCCACATCAGTTACTTGTGCAGATAGAGAGAGGGCGCACCAGTTGGGGGTTTCCAACAAGGGGGGCGCACCATTCTTGGAGAGAGATTCATTGCAGGTGATTGGCAGGGTGTTTGGAGATTCTATCACCTAGGTATTCATTGCAGGGCTTTGGACATCAGATCTGGTCCATTCTTGAGGAGTTACCACGGTTAGATCATCATCTACAGGTTGGGACGGCTTTGGGAGAGAGAGGACGATTTGGTGATTCAGTGATTTGCAGATCTAGGAGGCTTTATCTCATATCTGACCTTGAAACTTCTTCCAGGGGTTTGTGATTGCCCGATCTATCATTTTGGAGAGTTTCAGGAGGTTTGGAGGCCTCATTCACCCAGGCCGAATTATCTAGGGTTTCAGGCATCCAGGGGGGCGCACCATTCAGTGGAGGAGTTCAGATCCACAGGGTTTGAGAGTGACTTTGGAGATTTGGGCACCTGGGTTGTCCTTACAGTTGCTCGATCTATCAATTGGCTTATTTCTTGGGGTGATTGGACACCTTTGGCAGCAGGGCCAAGTTGTTGAGGAGCTTCAGCTATCCAGCAGGGCATGGCACCTTCCTGCTAGGGGGTTTAGCACTCTTACGGCCCAGATCTACTTGTATTCAGTCTTCATTGTATATCCAGCCTTTGGAGGCTTATTGTAGTCTTCTATTGGAGCATTTTGTAGCAGCTCTATTGTCTATCTTCTTGGCCATTTGTTGAGCATTCCAAATCGACATCTTCATTGTAGCAGGTTTCTCTATTACATGAATAAAAGTAGTTTGAGATGTTTTGGCTTGTCTATCATATTGCGTATGATTGAGGTATGTTCCATGGTTATATCTTCTTGTTTATTGCTGCAGCACATATATAACACATCAGTAAACCCTAAGGTTGAAATCAAGAGGCCATCCTGCAAGCAAACACATCTAAACAAGTAGGTAAGTAGATTTAAAAAGACACCAAAACCGTGATGATCCCGGCATAATGGCTTGGGATCATTACATTTTTGAGCATTGGTTTATTTTGATGAGGTGGTTTGGATGTACATATTTAGATGGCTCTTTTATTGATCTGATTTACTCATCATGATGCATTTGACTTAAAATCCTTAGAGGGTGTATTCATTTGTCTTTGCAGGACCCAGCTGATGGACAATTTTGGAAGAACAAGCCTAGCTTGGGCTTCCATGGGGCTTGAAGCCCACAGGTTGGATGCCAAGGGCCCACATGTCGGATGATGAAGACATGCCTTTGGAGGTCTAGAAGACATCATGGAGGACCTCATCGAGCCCCTGCCACCCAAATGACTTGCCTAGGGAGGCCAAAACATCACTTTTGAGGGCTTGATGTCACATTAGGGCTAGGGTTTGGTGGTGATTGAGGACACTTGGCACGTTTGGGAGGAAAGAACCCTTGGATCATGGAGGAAAGGCATGGATTGATGACCATTGGCCTTTGGAGGCCTAACGTTTCCTTCTCCAACTCAACGACTTGACCAAAAAGTGCCAAACGTTGCTCAAGCAGGGGGTGACGTCATGTTTTAGGGTTTCTCTTATGTGCAAAGTATGAATTAAATAATAATATTTTTGTAAAGGGGCAAGATAAGGGCCGTTGACCCCTTTTCTTGTGTTTTACCCTAAATTATGTGGACAAACTATTTGTTAGAGGATTTGTATAAAGAGAGATCATTTGTATCTCATTTGGATCATAACTCTCCCATTGTGAGAAGACTCCTAGCTGAAATTTGTGTCCTCTTTGGGCAATTTCTCTCTCTTGAGCTATTGTTATGGTTTCTTTATTCTATTGGTGGAAGTAGTGCGCTACCTCTCTTGGAGCTATTCTCTTACATGTGTGGTGGATTAATCTTGGTAAAAGGAGGTTTATCTTGTTGTTACTTGGACTAGGTAAGGAATCTATCTTATTGTTGCTTCATTGCTTGGCTACAAGTTTGATTTGCTAGACTTCTTGGGGAGTATAAGGGTATACAACCCTGCCATATCCATCATTTTTGTCTTGGAATATTTTATTGCATAAGGTTTTACTAGGAAAAGTAAAAGGGTTTACACCCTCTTAGTACTTCCTAGTTAGCCTTGCTTTCCTTGGGGAGTAAAAGCTATTACACCTTGTTGCTGTCCTTATACACACTTACAAACGTGAGCTAAGTGTTGCTCACTTAGAGTGTCCTTGGAGGCATAATGCCTAGGTTCAAAGCCCACTCTGTCACTTTGATTTGAACCTCTTCCATTTAGGCTTACTCCTAGGGAAGACAAGGGGGGTAGACCCTAGTTTCTAGATGAGATTAAACGTTAAGTTCTAGGAGTTGGTTTTAATTAGTTAAAAGGTTAGGGGGAAAGATCTAGCCTATGATGCAAAGGCAACAATGCAATATGCAACAATCAAGATGACAAGCAAGCCTTTTCCTAGGACAACTAAGACTAGTGCCTAAGATTGGGCAAGGGGTCAACTAAAGTTTGAGGGAGGTTGATTACACAAGAATTACAAAAGATTACAAAGATTACAACTATATCACAAGGAGGTTAGATACATATATCACAACTAAATACAAAGGTACAATAAGAATATCTAAGAGTACACTAAAGTTACACAAAACATAAGATGCAATATATACAAAGATACCAAGATACAAAGATACAAATACTAACTAAGTTGCTTGATTGTGCAGGAAATGAAAGATACTCAAATGGCAAACATTCATCAACACATCAAGCCTAACATGCTCAACAATAGAGTGTCTCCAAAAGGATGCACAACTCTATTGTGACTGCTTTCAATGACAAACAAGATTACACAAAGTCCAACAAGGAAGTGCCTCCAAAGGATGCACAACTTCTTTGAGGACCAAACCAAAGATATTAACACACCACTTAACAAAAAATGAAATGCTTGAAGTGTTGAAATAATGTAACTGCGAAGAGCATTCTTATTATTATTGGATTAAATCCCCATTGCGGATTAATCATGTCATTATTATTATTATTGTTATTGGATTAATCCCCATTGTCGATTAATCATGTTGGTAATTGTATAAGGACCAAATCCCCTTTTGCGGATTGGTCATCGGACAATTACAAAGGGCAGAATAAGAAGTCGGCCCCAAC
>CBVK0100099908.1:522-22252 GCA_900067695.1 Picea abies
AACCACTGACCAATTTTCCTTCTCTCGTCCCAACCCTTCATCGGGGGCTTCCACTGTCTCAATGATTGACAACTCGCAACTTGGCACTGTCAATTTAGGTACCATATTTTTTCCATCGTTGATGGGAACTTTTTATTATCCACCACCTTCCAATGATGTAAGGTTTATTCGGTTGTTCCCAAGCAGCCGAGGGGTTCAATTTTCAAGTGTTGTCTTTTAAAACAAGATACTTTCACAACCTATGGATTTTACATTCCCCATTGGCTTCGATGGAATGGATAGGGAACCTTGGCATGGACATGCCCTTATACATGGCTGAGGTTGCATACAACATTTTCCAACAAGCCTCGGCCAAACCCGATCTGACTCTCCCACAAGAGATAGATCCAGTTCTCAATCCTATTTGGGCTCAAGATTCTCTCACCACTGAGGATCCTTTAGACTGAGTGTTACCCTCTGACGAGGTGATTCTATAGGCAATGACTATTTCTGACAGAACTTGGGATGATCTGCATCATAGATCTTATTTTCTTCCTGAGATTAAGAGAATGGAGGTAGGAGAGTTTGTTTTGATCATGAATGGAGATAGACCTTGTCCTATTAACCATATGGATATGCATGGAGTATATGTTGAGGGAAACATGGAAATCATTGCTGCAAAAATTCCTATTGATATATCCAGATCCCCTGGTGTCATGGAGAATGTCTTCGTTGGAGAAGATTTCTCCCACAAAGATATTCAAATTTACACCATGTTTTTTACGGAGTTCTACAACATTTTTTCCTGGTCTTACGAGAAGATTCTAGGCATCGACCCACAAATTTTTGAACATGAAATCATGACTTACCCTAATTTCAAACTAGTTGGACAAAAGCTTCATCCAGTCAATCTCTGAAAAGCCATGGCGATCAAAGAAGAAGTAGAGAAACTATTCAAATTTGGTTTCATCTACCTCGTACAATTGACATAATGGGTATCAAACCTGGTTCCTGTCAACAAAAAACAAGGCATTACTGGTGTTTGTATCAATTTCCACGATTTGAACAAAGCTTTCCCAAAAGAAAATTTTCCAACCCTGTTTATTGATCAAATTGTCAATGAGTGTGTAGTTTGCGAGGTATTTTCTTTCATGGATGGTTTTTTGGGATATAATCAAATTCAAATCAACCTGAGGACGAACATAAAATGGATTTTATTTGTCCTTGGGGTACCTTTGCATATCGAAAGATTCATTTTGGCTTGAATAATGTTGGAGATACCTTTCAATAGACCATGTCATTCACTTTTCCTGACCTCAAACACATTGTCAAGGTCTACCTTGAAGAGCTAGCATCACTCTCTCACAAGAGATCTAATCATCCCACCCATTTATGACTAATCTTTGAGCAATGTTTATACTATCGGATTCAATTGAATCCTAACAAGTGTAGTTTTTGTGTGACATCAGGTCATTTATTAGGTTTAATAGTGTTGACGATAGGGATCATGGTCGATCCTCTCAAGGTTGAGGAAATAGTTAAATTTACTCCCCCCTACACTATACCCCAGCTTTAGAGATTATAGGGGAAAGTAATTTTTCTTCATCATTTTGTCGCTAATTATACCAAGATCACTAAAGATTTTATGTGTCTTCTGAAAAAAGAGGTCCCATTTTGTTGGGATGAAGCAGCTCAGTGCTCTTTTGAAGCATTGAAACGTGCCTTAACATCTTCCCCTCTGCTCTGGCCTCCTGATTATAAAAAATATTTATTTTTGTATTTGGATGATGCAGAGTTGACCATCGACATGGTCTTGGTCTAGGCGGATGACATGCTCGAAGGGCACATTATCTATTATCTTAACCGAGGCCTATTTGGATCAGAACTCAACTACTCTCATGTTGAGAAACTTGCTTTGGCAGTTGTCCATGCTATCCAACGGTTCCATCACTATATATTACTTTGAACGAACATCGTCATTGTCATCGTCAACCCTTTCCAATATGTGTTAACATGATGGCTCATTGGTGGAAAGATCAACAGATGGATAGTTATCCTACAGGAGTTTGAATTGGATTTTGTCTCAGTTAAATCTAAAAAGTCATTGGTCTTTGTTGAACTAATTTCAGAACTTCCAATTGAGTCTAGTGATATTATGTATGAATATTCACCTATTAATGGAGATATGTTTTTAATTGCATATTCGAACCCCTATTATAAAGATATACTTTTGTATATTCAGACTTTAAAGTGCCTCGCTTCTACTTCTCGCAATGAGCATCAACGAATATGACACCAAGTGTGAAACTATATTATTCTCGATGAAACTTTTATCGTTGAGGTGTATATTGCATTCTTCAACGATGTCTTACCCACAAAGAAGCAGATCTTGTGTTGAATGAATGTCACACCAAAGCATGTGGTGGTCATCTGGTTGGGTTGGAAACATCCCAAAAGATTCTATGCGTAGGATACTTATGGCCCTCATTAATCAAGGATTGTGTTGAGGCGGTCAAGAAGTGTCACCCATGCTAGATATTTTGTCAGAAGATGTGGGCACACCCTGCTCCTATGTTTCCAGTCATTGTTGTCGATCCTTCACCAAGTGGGTGATTGATTTCACTACATGCCACCCAGCTTCTTCTAGAGGGAATTGCTATATCATAGTAGTAGTAGACTACTTCACTAAGTGGGTCAAAGCTATCCTAACATTTATTAATGACAGGGAAACTACTACCCTTTTTGTTTTCAACCAAATAGTAGCAAGATTCAATATCCCGAAGTATATTTTCACTAATGATGGCAGTCATTTCCAAAATAAAATGATGACTGAATTAATGTCAAAGATAGGTTTTAAATAGGAACATTCATCAACATATTACCCATAAAAGAATGGTCGGGTTGAGTTTATGAATAAGTCTCTCAAAACTATTCTTCAGTGGATGATCAAATCCACCAAGTAAAATTGGAATTTGATGTTATATTCAGTGTTGTGGGCCTACCAAACTTTTTTAAAGACTGCCACTGGTTTTTCACCTTTTCAAATCATCTACAGGATAGAAGCAGTCTTACCCATTGAGTGTCAGATCCCTTCTTTAAATTTGGAAATGGAACTACTACCTGACACTACACCGCTTGAGAAGCACCTTCTATATCTCAAGAAGCTTGATGAGCAATGTCGTGATGTAGCCTTGGCTAATGAGGCTCATAAGAAATGAGTCAAGTTTCAATATGATCTATCCATTCACCCTCAAATTTTATCTGAAGGCAATCTTGTCCTGGTCTATGGCCAAGAAAAATATCCCTTGGGGAAGGCAAGTTCAAACCCATGTGGTTCAGACCTTTCATTGTGAAAGAGGTCTTGGAAAAGGGTCCTTACCATCTAGTTGATTTTGATGTAAATTATTTAGTCGAGGATAGAAATGGGCTCTACCTTAAGAAGTACTACTCTTAGGTTAGTCACCTAGGTGGCTTCTTGTATATATGTATAGTCTTTTATACATTTTTGTCTTTTTTTTGTTTCGTGGGCGTGTATTTATTTATGTATTATTTTTCACTGTGTAATATGTCAAGTGAATCAGAGGTTTACTTTGGGTTTTCTGAAGGCGCTAGCCGACACACTCGAAGGCTTTCTTCTGCAACTTGGGTGATCTTCACACCTAGAGGCCAATTGCTAGCTTCTGAAGGTATTTGTCTCGGCGACGCAACCAATAATGTTGTCGAGTACAACATAGTGATATAATTTCTATGTGACTCTTTGTCACATGGTGTTTCATGCCTCTGGACTTATCTAGATGCTCAAATGGTTGTGTCCCAGTTAAATGGGGTTTACCATGTTTATAATACCACTCTTCACCGACGATTCCTTAGGGTATGTCTCTTAGAATGATCTTTTGATTACATTACGTATATTCATGTTCCTAGGAGATTTAATCATTTAACTGATACTCTAGCCAATCAAGTTTTAAATTGGCATGTTGCTTACATGTAAAAGACAAATCGCACACATACACATGTAAATACATTTGTAAAAATGTCATTCATAAAAAAAGAAATATGTATATATATATCCAAAATAGTGTCATGAGTAGAAACTTGGGCATGAAAGCCTCAAAAGTTAACGGTATACATTGTTGGGCTTAAGCCCTCAAAATACATAGTACAAAAAGTTCCCTAGACATGTAAATGGTGTAATGTTATCTAAGGTTTAGACCTATTGGCCCTGATATAGTGAACAACAATGTTTGCAAGACACCAGAGTAACTGGACCTAGGTCTAAGGTACCCCTACTACATGTGGTTGCATCGTCAGGGAGGGATCCTCGATCTCAGCCATAGGAACTACACAAGTGAGAGCAGTGCAGTTCCTCTCCACTCATCGTAGAACTCTATAATCCTCTTCGGTTGGGGTTCCTCCCGCAATAGTCATTCCTCCTACTGACATTGGTCCTGCCTCTGGTCGAGGACGACACTTAGTCTTGGATAATTCTGTCGGTCGAATAGATCACACGTCTATACATAAAAAATCTGTAAGTCAGTACTCCGACACACACATCAAAAGGATATATATGAAAATTAAAAATTTAATAACTTCAAAAAATATGTTTTACCTATATCGACATGCTCCTTTCCAGGGGGCATGGGAATGTCTGGATATATGAGGAAACTAATCCCTACATAGGGATAGTCTTCTATGACTGGGATATGACATTCCCACTAGTCGAAGAATGTTTCATCGAAGGCCTCTTGGGTCCTTCCTCCACCTTGTCTAGGAAGTAATATCATCTACCTGCACATATATGGGAAGTAGGCAATATGCCCTCGTACTATCTCTCTCAGGCTGAGACTAGGCACCCTCTCGAAGAAGAAGGAATAAAAAATGGTACCAAACCCAAATTTCTTGTTGGTATGACCATGACACTTTGTGAGCTATTTCTTCATGCATACTAGAATGGTAGTACTCCAGTAAAAAATGGTCACCTCTAAACAATGAAATTCACAATGAATTTGTGCGTGGGAGGCCTGATGGAGTGTTGTAGATCCAATAATATTCCTGATCATGAGTAAAATCACTCGCAAGGAGAGGCTGGTAATCTTATGAATTGGCACCTGAGAACCTACTTCTCGGTACCAGCCTCACAATGCATCGCGATGTAGTTTTCAATGATGTATGGCCCTCGGGGAAAATTCCTCAAGTTAATCTATTCCCCTCTCCTAGAGATTTCGTTCAAGAAATAAATATCCTTGATGGTTAGGTTCAATGATTTAGCCTCCAGCATGAATGCCTCTACATCTGGATGCTAGTACTTTACCAAGGCATTGAGCAACCTATGTTGTTCCCTCATGAATAGACACTAAAATAATTTCCATAGGCCACATTGTTTTAGTGTAGCAACTACCCTAGGGTCCTCCTCGACCAACATGTCCATATCCTCATGTTCCCTCTCTCTCCAGGGCACATACATCCCATCACACAAATTTGGAGAAGCTTTAGCTTATATGTTTTCATTTTTCAAATCAAAAGGAGGTGTACGCGGGCTATAGTTTACACAATTGTGTATGTACTCGAGATGTTTATTACTCTTCCTAAGCACATACACAGTTTTCCTTTGGAAAACCCATGTACACGTAGTTGCAACCCTTTTTCAAGGGTGCATGCCTTCCAAACTAAAAATTAAATGCAAAGGAATGAATTAAAAAGTTAGAGGAGGGTATTTATACTTACTTGGTCCAAGTAGGATGGTTTTTAATCCACGGTAACTCCCAGAATTCGCTTTTTTGACAAAGGGTTGTTTTTACATTTTGTTAATTTCCAAGTTGCGATGGTAAAAATGAGTTGTCCACCTCTATTTATAGACTTGTTTTGTCCCTTTTCCCCTAATTTGGCCCCCTTTTTCACTTTTCTTAGCTTGGTGACTTCTTGAATTCTCTTTTGAGTTATCTTTCGATCATCCTAATTAACTAGTCCTTACGGTTTGGTGATATTTTGAGATGGGTTACATTCTGATAATCCCATGGTAAAATTCATTTTTTCCAACTTTTGCATATGATTTAGGTTTTCACTCCCAACTTTATGCATATCATTGTCTTTTACTCTTTTCCATAGGATCGATCCCACTGAAGTGCGACATGGAACCTTCTTTTTGCTTTAGAAGTGTCGTAGTTAGGTGGTAGAGCCTACCTCTACATGGATTCCCTAGCTAGATCCTTTGCTTCATTTTGGCATCCATGCTGTGATTTTTTACTATAGTCTTGGGAGTCCTTGTTAGTCCAGTCATGGTTACATATTGAAGCCTTTTTCTTCTTGTTAATCATCATTTTTGGACTTACCCTCGGGACTACCTAATGAGCACACTTTGTTGTCTTTCAAGTTCTCTTTAAATTTTGAAAGCAACATCAAACGAGACTGTATGTATTCTTTCCTATATCGTATGGATTACTTGAGAAAAGTAGCTCCCTATAGTCTTCTTTAAGCCCTTTTCAAACTCTTTAGAATTGAAAATATTGTCGAGCGATCTTGTTTCCCTTCACACTTGCCAAATTCAAATTTAAAGGCACATCTATCTGGCAGTATTTTACCCTTTTTTCAGTCTGGATGGATAAGTTTATGAATAAAGGTATGCTCTAGGAACTTTGGTTCACTAGAAGAGTATTATCATGCATAAGTTTAACCCTTTTTCGATCCCGAGGGACTAATTTTTTTAAAAATGAACATTCTCCTTGGTGTTGGTTTATCTCTTTCTCGGGCCTTAGAGTTTATTTACGAAAAAGGAACCCCCCGGAGTCCATATTTAAGCCCTTTTTAGACTCCCTAAATATGAAAAGATAGTTGAGTGACCTTGTTCCTTCACACTCGTTAAATTGGTCTAGAAGAACATCTACTTGGCATGAGTTTAACCCTTTTCCATCTAGTATATTATTGTGGAAAAAGGTACACCTCAGAAGATCTGTCTCACTAGGATAGTTCTCCTCAGTTATATTTTATAATTTTTCGGGATAAGGAGACTAAACTTAGAAAAAGGTTGTGAGTCCATAGTTAAGCTCTTTTCAAACTCCTTAAAATTGAAAAGATCGTCAAGTGATCTTGTCTTTGTCACACTCGTTAAAACAATTTTGAAAGGACGTCCTTTCAGTGCAAGTTTAAACCTTTTTCGAGTCGATTGGACTAATTACGAAAAAGGTACACCCTCAAGTCTTCTTTTTACATTTTTTCAAACTCTCTAAACGTGAAAAAACTATCAAGTTTTCCTTCTCTAGGATCGTAAAAAATTACATGGAAGGATTCTTGTTGTTTCATGCTTAATCGCATTGCGAGTGTCATCTTTACACCGTTGGCCTAATGCTGGATCCATGTTTCTCTCAACTAAATATTTAAATCATTCCTTATACACAAGCCTTGCAACACCTTTTAACTTTGCAATATGACACCTCGACCCATGGAGGAATTTTCCCTGAGTGTCCTTATCTTGCACATGTCTCCTTGCCTTGCCCATCTATATGTTCCATGCGTTTGGAACTAGCTTTCTTTCTTGAGACATTCATTCTTCCTTTGTAATGTAGGATTATTTTATTCTTTTTCAAAGCTCGTTTAAAAATTGAAAAAAACAAAAAAATCAAATATTCCAAAAAGAGGGGACAGGAAATATACATTTTTTTTTTTGGCAACAAAGTTAGTCTCCCTTGGACAAAGAACATCCTTCCATTTCTTCACAAAACATTGGGATCTAGTATGACCTTAGGATGTTTTTCTTGCTACATAGAGTTGTGTCCTCCTCCATTTGGTTACTCTTCCAAACACATGGAGAGTTTGTGGTGCCTCCTCCATCACATAGTTATGTCAATGTTACGCTTCTTAAGTCTTCTCATCTTTTGTTCTTTTGTCCAAGGGAATTTTTATCCAACGTGAGTCGACCTTTCTACAATTTGTCCCTTGAATTTCATGAGTCAGCCATCCCATGAGTCCATTCAAGTCCAGATTCAAAATCGATGAAGTTCTCTGCCTAATCATCAAGATCCTCCAGTCTTTTCCCAATGGCTTGTCGAAGACCTTAGAGTAGTGAATCTTACACTCCCATTGTACTCATACCCAAGTTTTGAAGATCTTAAAGTTTTTTCTTGAGATATGGTGTTTTCATCTCCAGTCCCAGGCATCAATACTTCTTGAATAATCATATTATATTGTACTTGAATATCATTGATTGATTTTGAGATGTAGATCCATTGTGTATTGCTTTTGTTTACAATATATATATACATTTATATGACATGGATATGTAGTGTACTTGATTGGTAGCCATTATTAGTTCATCCTAAGCATGGGTATTCCCTCCTCAGAGAGATAATTGTTGTTTTGCAGATGGAACTTCTCGAACTCTAGTCTTGAGCTCACTCGACTTCATGCATTCTCACTGGTAAAGATATTGTAATGTATTTCGGCCATAAGTTTCTCTTATGACCTCACACATTAGGGGGCATATGTTATACCCCTAAAATTCCCTACTTATACATACATGGAATTGGCCTTACTTATTTTCCAAACTACTATTGAGGAACTCTATTTAAAAAACCATTTTTTGGACCATGCACGTGCCCTATTGTACTATTTCCTGAGTACATACGCTTGTTTCATGCTAGACAACCTATGTACATACACTTGTTGCATGATATAAAACACACGTAGATATGTTTTTTTCACACTAAACAACCTGTGTTTACCTCCAAAAGTTGCAAAATAAAAATTTACAAGGATTTCGACGGAGTTAACGAGCTATTGGAGGTTTTCCAACCAATTCACATGTTGTAGACCTTACCCAAACCAAATAACTATCATTTTTTAATATAAAAGGAGCTATTGGGGTCTCATTCCAACATCAAGCATCATAACGGTGAAACTCTTCCCCAATCCCTTTCCCTCTTTGCCCAAGTATTTGCAACCCTTATAATTTCTTGCCTCAACATTCCCTCTCTAGCCTTTTTCTCCTCTACAGTCCCTTCCCTTCCCCTGAAGTGATCAATTTATTGTGATGGAAATAATTGGGATACATGCACATGGAGAAAAATTAAGAGGAGCTAGGACCAGGTTCGTTGAGCGTTAGCCTACAAAGGTTCTAATTTTCGATCTTTGGATTTGAATAAAATAATCGTTTTCCTGTCCCACTTGATATCTTTATGTATTTCATTTGATTTATGCATAATGGTTTATATATAACCCTAATTTATGAGTAGAAATAGAATATTTGTAGTGTTTTTTACATGATTATTCTTGTAGGTTATCTTTGGGAGGAGACTTGTAGCCTGGGAGCTACAAAACTGGGGGTGGTCTAAATGGAACGTTGGACTAAAGGTATTGCTTTTAAACTACTTTCCTATTTCTTTTTGTTCGTCTATTTAGAGTGTTTGGGGTAGTTTAAGAAATAGATTGTCTTTTAAGGGAGTTCATAGCTCTGTCTATACTTTGACCCTGGTATAGTAATAGAGGGATTTTCCCAGTAGCACAAATTTCCTAAAGGCTTGACTCCTCTCGAAAGTTCATTTTTGTCAAGTGATGTAGGAAACAAGGAAATAGATAAGGAAGAAGAGTAAAAAAGGAAAGTCGGTGATACCATTTCCTTGAATATTTTGATATCTGAATCTCTAAAGATCATTAAATTAGGTGCCCAATGTTTTGATGAAGAAAAAACAAAATTCACATAATTACTCCATGAATTTCAAGATGTTTTTTCTTGGTAATACGAGGATCTTCATGGTTTTGATCCTTATCTCATACAACATGCCATTCCTATCAAGGAAGAAATAAAACTAGTTAAGAAAATACAAAGACCTATTAAACCTACACTTGAAGCCACTATTAGGAAAGAATTGGAAAAATTGTTGAAAGTTAATATAATATTTCAAGTTATGTATTCCAAATAGGTTTCAAATCTAGTCCCTATTCGGAAAACTACCGGCCAGATAAGATTATGTGTCAGTTTCCACGCATTGAATAGAGAAAGTGTCAAATACCATTTTCCACTTCCTAATATGGAAATGATTCTACAACAGGTTGCAGGGTCTCAAATGATGTCCTTACTTGAGGGTTTCTCTGGGTATAATCAAATCAAGGTAAAAAGTACTGGTAGATATAAATCTACATTTTCCACTCGTTGGGGCACATTTTCTTATGAATGCATGCCTTTCAGATTGTCTAATGTAGGTGCCACCTTTCAAAGAGCTATGTAGATAGATTTTAACAGTCTAATCCGATAATTATACAAGTTTGTCATGATGATTTGATGGTTTATTCTAAAAAATGGTTGGATCATTTTGGTCATCTTAAAAACTTTCTTATGCGCTGCATAAAATTTGGCATTTCTTTAAATCCTTCCAAATCTATTTTCAGTGTCATGAAAGGTAAGATCCTAAGTCACATTGTTTCTAATTTAGGGATAAGTATATATCCCGAGAGGATTACTTCCATTCTAAACCTCCCTACCCCTACCTCTAAGAAAGAAGTTCAAGATTTCATGGGAATTATTAATTTTATCCATAGATTTGTTCTTGATTTTGTTGCCATGGTTAAACCAATCCATAATATTCTAAAGAAGGATCGTTATTTTTCTTGGAAAGATGAGGTTGAGAATTATTTCCTTAGGATTAAGAAAGAAATCATCTCTGCACTGGCTCTAGAAAAACCCTATTTTGAGAAAGACTTTATCATATATACCAATTCCACAGAGGAAGCAATTTTTTCTATTCTCTTACAATGTGATGACTAAAACAACGAAAAAATTGTAGCCTGAATGAGTCAAAGTCTATCAAACGACGAGATAAGATACTCATATATTAAGAAACATGATTTTCCTCTTGTTAAGGCTATAGAAAAAAATTTCCATTTTATTTTGGGAAAACATGCATGGGTAAAAGTCCATTTTCCTGTTGTCAAGTTTCTTCTTTCACAAAATTATATTTCAGGAAAACTTGCACATTAGCTTACCAAAATTCAAGAGCATGATTTGAAGATCAGGACTTCGAATACAATCAAGGGACGATACCTATCCCTTCACTTAGATAAGAACCCTGAACCAAGTGAATAACTTGAAAACCAAGATAATCCTCTTTCAACGCTATTTCATATTAAAAATTAGAATCTCTCTCTATCTTAGCATACTTGGTATAAAAATTATGGTGTATTATTTTTAGTATCAAAAGTGTCCAAATGGGTTGGATCCTCACCAGAGAAGGAGACATCGCCTTGAATCTTCCAATTATATCATTTTAGGAGACCTTTCATTTAGGAGGTATGTTGATGGTTTGTTACTTCGATGTGTAAATGATGAGGAAGCACATAAGTTATTACGCAAAATCCATGGATCAATAACTTCTTTCATTGACATAGGTGGTCATTTTTATGCTAAGGCTACTTCTTTAAAGATTATAAGAAATGGTTATTACTGGCCTTCGATATTTCATGATTCTTATAAATTTTCAAGGTCCCGTGATAAATGAAAAAAAATCGTTGGAAAAGAACATCTTTCTTCCATGCCTTTACAGCATGTCCCTCTTAGTTTCCCTTTTTTTAAATAGGGTCTAGACTTTATTGGTCCAATCAATCCTTCATCCTCTACAGGACATATATTTATTTTGATAGCCATTGATTACTTTACTAAGTGGATTGAGGTTGTCCCTCTTAGACATGCGCAAGATGAATAAGTAATATCTTTTCTAGTGTCTAATATATTTTCCATATTTGGCCTTCCATTAGAAATCATTTCAGACAAATATCCAACCTTCATTTCTGTAAAATTGACCCAATTTCGGGCTAAATTAGGTGTCAATCATTTCACTTCATCTACTTATTACCCTCAAGGAAGAGGAAAAGTAGAGTCTACTAATAAAAACCTGATCATAATTATAAAGAGAATCATAGAAGACAAACCTTACATGTGGCACGCAGTTCTAAATTATGCTCTTTTGGAAGAACATACTACCACCAAAGAAATTACATGATTTACTCCTTTTCATCTTGTATATGGCCAAGAGGATATTCTTCCTATTGAATTGGAACTTTCTTTCATACGGTTGATGTTACATATTGAAGAAATAAATTATTTTGATGTTTGTCAAAGGATAAATACACTGCTAGCCCTAAAAGAACAAAGAAATTTTTCCTTGGAAATTTTGAAGAGGATGCAACAAACTATGAAGAAGTATTTTAACAAAAGAGCAAAGACTATTGAATTTAAAATTGATGACAAAGTCTTATTGTGGGATTCATCTCATGCTGAGCGAGGGAGACATTATAAATTCCAAAAGTTATGGCTAGGTCCATTTAAAATCGCTTTTATCCTTGACACAAATTCATATCTTCTTAGATACATGGATAAGTGATTGTTTTCTTACAGTACCAATGCTTTCTATTTGAAATATTATGTGGAACCAACATGAACGTCGACTCAATTTTTTGTAAATATGATTGTTGTATATATATTTTTTGTATTACATATTTTCTGTCATTTTGGTTTATTGAGTTTTATTTTTTGTTGTTAGTTTTTCATAGTCATCAGAAATAAAGTCTGGAACAATTTTTCCATAATGATGTTATTCTGTAAGTATTGTTGATCAATGAAAACAAGATAGACATAGATGCTATGATATATTCCTTTTCATACATTGATGGAATAGATTTTTTCTTTCAATATTGTTGTAGTATAGTTGGTTTTGTGATGGAATAGATTTTTTCTTTCAATATTGTTGTAGTATAGTTGGTTTTGTTTTCTTCCTTGTTTTTGTTATCCCTTTCTTCCCTCCATCCTAAGATTCAAGAGCATATCGGAATCATTCTCCTCAAAATTTTGAAAAGTATTATCAGTTGTGAACCTTGTTGATTTTTATGTATACAAGACCACTTCCCCTAATACATCTCACTTTCCATAAGTCATTACCTGAAGTTCCATCTCATATTTTCCCTTAAACCATCATTTTCCCCCTGTTGCATAACTATTTTCTAAGTAGTTTCAATTACCTACTTCTATCGGTCTACGGATCCTAGCATTCTGAGTTCTAAATCTATTGAGAATAGATTTCCTTATGGAGTCACTCATTTGTCGACACCTAAAAAAATGAAACATGAGATCCATGCCTGCAAATAAGTTGAAATGCATTTGTATGTACATATTATTTATACTAAATAGGTGGGACCCCTTTAGGACAGTAATAAAAGGAAATTAGTCATCTTGCTAAGATGTCAAATCTTCACTTATTATTGCATTACAAGAATAATTAAACAATTGGGAACAAAATAAAAACTATGGTTCTAATTGCAATTTATGGATGATTGGTTTATAATTTGATTTGAAAAGAAATGTTTATATCGTTAGACATTCTTTCCCTTGATACATCTAGACTATAAAACTAAGCGTGAATTATACACAAACTTATGTTTGGACAATGGGTCATCATACGGTATAGAATTTATTTGGAAAAGTGCAGATGTTGTGGATCCTTGTGGTGGTTTTGGAATAGACTTTTGATAGAGGTTCATATAGTCACTTTTATAAAACATTGAACATATGTGTAAAGGGTTGATGGAAGCTAGCACACTTCATTATTATATGTTTATTACATTTAATAATGGGATATGGGATGCAATGTGAATTTATTGCACGTTGTTCTTACCCTATCTCAGGGACACCACCTTCATTATGTTTGGTATTTGTTGTGGGTACTCTGGTAAATAGAAACTCCACCATTTTTTACCTTGGAGGACTTTTGTATCGTGGTTTCCTTAGATTTACTCTTACAGGTATGAAACTTTTATCTCTTCATTCATCAAATTGAAACTCTGATCGAGTTAAAATCCCTTTGTTGGTTCTAGGATTTTGCATACAAAATGTATTTGTTCTCCAAAGTTTATATCATTTCGATTTGGGGTTTTCTTTGTTTTTCCTTTTGAGAATTTGAGAAACTCAAACCAGAATTATAGATAGACTTTGTGTTTGGGTTAGGGTATGAATTATGTTGTGCCTAGAGAAAATGTCGTATTTATATGGTTGATACAAATTCTATGGTGTATTTTTTGCATTCTGGTTGTGAAAAACACAATGTATTTTCTTTCCTATTAACATAAGATTCATCTAAACTAGAGTTATTTGTCAGCGTTCTACTGTTGTTGGATTATATGGATTGATTACATTTGAAACAAACTTTGGCAATTGTACTCTTGGAAAATATTTTACAGCAATTAAGTTTGTGTTTGCTTGGATTCGATGACTAATTTCTAAAGTTTTATCTTTTCCATAAAAGAAAAGGGAAACAAAGGTTTCTTATATTACACTATCCAGACCCGGACCTTTGAAAATTTGTATGTGGTATATGTTGTCACCTTGAAAGTTTGTCCAACAAATATTTTTGGGAAGGAATTATTATCGTTGTGCTTATGGGATGCAGTGCAAACCTCACAACTACTCTGTTTCATTTTGGGAGTTGTTTTCCATTGAATTCGAATATGTAAATAATTTGAAGTCTTGTTTCTTGCCCCAATACAAATAAAATTGATTTGAAAACTCAAAATCATGGGCTCACTGTGTTATTTACCCACTGGGAATTCAATTGACTTCTAAAGTTAATATGAGGTTTTGATTGTTAAACTCCCAATGGGGTTTTCAAGTCCCTTTGGATTCACTGCTAATGATTTGAGGTTATAGCGAAATCGTTGATGCACCTTCGAAAGATCCTTCTGATTCTTTTTAGTATTTCATGCCGGTTTAAAATATCTTAGTTATGATTATTATCAATCCAAAATGATTTTTAATTGGTCTTCTACAGAGCGCTTACCATTTTAAAAGAATATCTATGGTTTTAAAAAAAGGAAAGGAAGACTACGAAAGTTGACAGTTCTAGAATTTTCCTCAAATTTGATATTAAATTGTTTGAAGGATGTATTTCATGGATGTTGTATGATGAAGTGTTATAAAATAAATGGTTGTGGCTCAAATGAGATTTGGGTAAGAGGATTCTTTATTTCTAAATCGTCTTGGCGAATAATGATAAAATATTTCCAGCAAAGAATATTATTATGAATTATACAGTTAATGAATGAAATTTTATTTAATGGAATGGTAACCATCTTACTTTTTTCCATGATATCATTTTTCACTCATTATATTCCCATCATTCTCCCAGTAGCATTTAATGCACTTCCCTATTATGTTATTATAAATTCATTCAAAGGATTTGGATGATGATTTGAGTGAAGGTTTCAATATGAAGGCATTGTTTTATAAAGGAAAGACTATCCATTTTGCTTGAACAATATCCATTTGTTGTTTCCCATCATGATATCAGTTTTCATTCATTACAAAACCCCCCCTCTTCCCAATAACCCTGTAATTTCATGTTCATTTGTAATTAATTATTAAATTCAATATTTGGTGGATTGTATCAATGGATGGATTGCATATGTGTTTGTTGTGAATAATAGAGCCAACATCTTGATTTTATTTTAGGTAGAGTAGTAGTGAATGAATTGTTAAAAATTTTCATATTCTGATTGAAATATTTCTTCAGGATGAGTTTTTTTAGTAGGGGTAGCAATGGAAAAGGTACAAATAGAGGTAGATGAAACAATTGGAAAAGAGGTCATATAAGGCCATGATTCTCAATACATTTTGACATTGATCCGCAAGAACTAAATCATCTTTTTCAAATTGGATTCTTCAACCTAGTTGGCCAAGGGATTCTCCAACCCCAACCTGAGAGGCCTCCTTTCCATCCACATCATAACTTCTCTGGTATCCGTGTTCCCCCTCATGTTTCTATGCAGCCAAAACCACCTACCATTATCGTTGACAAGAGATCATCCATCATCATGTTGCACATCATAATGGGTGGCCTAAAATATCATTTTCGTTGCCTCCTCCTCCACCTCCATCCAATCCAAATTCCCAATCTGATCACATCATTTCTCCTTCCCAGACCTCACATGCAAGAAAAAGGATCAAAACCACCATGCCCAAACCAGAGATTGATAAAGGGGAAAAAGTGGCCAATTCCCCTAGCTCTTCCAAAAATTCCTTTGAATCTGTGTCCTCCCATCTTCACATCAAATACAATTTCTCCCATGTCATCAATGAAATCCATCCTCAAGGTTTCAATTAGCCTAAGGCTGCAACAGAAATGTCGAAATAGAGCAGTAGTGAAAAGTGGCAAACTGCCTCTCATAGAAAATATGGATTTTGATGTTGTTATTGGTTTGGAAACAGACTAGTTTTTTTTGGCAGCAAGCATATATTTAGAAAGAATGTTTTGGACAACATGGATATTATCCTATTTTTTATCAACAATCATGTTTTATTTTTCTTAATAATAAAATGTTTGACTATCTATGTGAATGAGAGTTACAAGGAAAATGTTGGAGCATATCTTGGGTTATTATATTTCAAAATATGATGATTATTGAAGTCAATAAAAAGGGAGTAACAAGGAGGAGTCATATTTTGTTTAACTGCTCCTAGGTCTCATGGACCATCCCAGGAGAGAAGAAGATCACACGTCATCTTGACTTGGTACTTAACCAAGAACTTCCTAGTCCCAGACCAGGATACCCCAGAACATGTCTAGGGGGCCTAGATCACCACTAGGGTCTTATCCACCAAGGTACACAACCAAGGATCAATCAAATAACCAAGCAAGGATTCCTTGGAACACATCCAAGGGCCCTAGAACACATCTAGGTACTTGTATCATAAAAATCCTTGGTCCCTGACCAAGAACTACCTGGTCTAGGACCAAGATACCCCAAAACGTGTCTGGGGGCCCTAAACCACCACTAGGGTCTTATCCACCAAGGTACACAACCAAGCATCAATCCAAGCATTGAGCAAGGATTCCCTGGAACACATCCAGGGGACCTAGAACACATCTAGGGACTTGTATCATCAAACTTATTGGTCCTTGACCAAGAACCCCAGCAATACACTAGGGGCCCTCACTAGGGTCTTTTTCCACGGCTCTAACTGCTTGGTCCCATAGGGGCCCTCACTAGGGTCTTTTTCCACGGCTCTAACTGCTTGGTCCCATACCAAGAACCCCAGGAGTTTACTGGGGGGGGCTATATCTCATCTAGGGTCGTTGCCATCCTCCCGAAGAATGGCTCTTGAAGTTGCATTAATTTTAACATCATCGAAAGGTCCTTGTGATTCCTTTCAGTCTTTCATGTCGATTTAAACCATTTTAGTTATGATTATTGTCAAGCCAAAATGATTTGTTATTGGTCTCCTACAGATCACTTTACCATTTTAAAATAACATCTATGGATTTGGAAAAAAGAAAAGGAAGATTACGAAAGTTGAAAGTTCTGGAATTCTCCTCGAATTTCATATTAAACAGTTTAAAGGTTGTAGTTCATGGATGTTGTATGATGAAGTGTTATAAACAAAATGGTTGTGGATTGAGTGAGATTTGGTTAAGGGTATTCTTGCTTTCTAAATTGGCTTGGAAAATAGTGGTAAAATATTTCTAGCAAAGAATATTATTATGAACTATAGAATTAATGAATGATATTTTATTTAATGGAACAGTAACCATCCTACTCTCGTCCATGATATCCCTTTTTCGCTCATTATATGCCCATCATTATCCCAATAAAATTTAATTCACTTCCATGTTCTATTGTTATAAATTCATTTAAAGGATTTGAATGATGATTTGAGTGAAGGTTTTGATATGAAAGCATTGTTTTATAAAGGAAAGTCTCTCCATTTTGCTTGAACAATATCCATTTGTTCTTTCCCCTCATGAAAACATTTTTCATTCATTACAAAGCCCCCCATATTCCTAATAACACTATAATTCCTTGTTCATTTTCAATTAATTATTAAATTCAATATTTGGTGGATTGTATCAATGGATGGATTGCATATATTTTTGTTGTGAATAATAGAGCCAACATCTCGATTTTATTTAGGTAGAGTATTAGTGAATGGATTGTTAAAGTTTTTTGTTTTTTGATTGAAATATTGCTTCATGATGAGTTTTTTTAGCAGGGGAAGAAATGGTAGAGGTGCAAACAGAGGTAGAGGAAACAATTGGCAAAGAGGCCATAGAAGGCCACGATTCTCGATATATTTTGACACTGATCCGCAAGAACTAAATCAACTTTTCAAGTTGGGTTCTACAACCTAGTTGGCCAAGGGATTCTCCAATCCCGACCTGAGAGGCCTCCTTTCCAACCACATCAAAAATTCTTTGGTATCCATGTTCACCCTCATATTTCTATGTAGCCATAACCACCAACCAATGATGGTTGACAAAAGATCGTCCATCAATCTGCTACACATCATAATGGTTGACCTACAATATCGTTGCCATTGCCTCCTCCTGCACCGCCATTCAATCAAAGTTTCCAAGCTGATCGCATTACTTCGCCGACCCAATCCTTACATGCAAGCAAAAGGATCAAAACTACCATGCCCAAACCTGAGATTTATAAAGGGAAAAAAGTGGCCAATTCCCCTAACTCTTTCAAAAATTCCTCTGAATCAATGTCTTCCCATCTCCACCTAAAAGACAATTGCTCCAATGTCATCAATGAAATCCATCCTCAAGGTTCCAATCAACCTATGGCTGCTACAAAAGGTAGGAAAACATAAGGATCAAAGGAGGGAAATAGTGAAAAGAGGAAAACCACCTCTCATAGCAAATATTGATTTTGATGTTGTTATTGATATGATAACAAACTATTTTTTTTGGATAGCAAGTATATATTTAGACAAATGTTTTGGATAACCTGGATATTATCCTATTTTTGGTCAACAATCATGTTTATTTTTCTTAATGATAAAAATGCTTCACTATTTATATGAATGGGAGTTACAAGGCAAGTGTTTGATAATATTTTAGGTTATTATATTTCACATTATGTCGATTATCGAAGTCAATAAAAAGGTAGTAACGAGGAGGAGTCATAGTTTAACAAAAAGATTAGGTGTCCCACCTATTTATTTATTATTTAATAGACCCATATTTATTTTATTATTATCTATTTGTCTCAAACTAGTGGTTAAGCTAACTAAAGCTTAGCAAAAGAAATGTAGTTGAACTACCATAACTTGTTTGAATAAGAATAAAATCTCAATCAAAAGAAGAGATAGAGAGAGGGAGATAACATAAGGAGAACTTGTGAGATTTTTCTTTTTCTTCATTCATTCTGAGTTTACTAGAAATCTAAACCATCTTGATGACAACAAGGTCTTATTGAGGGAAATGGGATTCAAAACTGAATCATATATTTCAGCAGCTTGTTTCTAAAGTTTATGATCTTTCTTGGTAGTTTGTGTGTTCTTGTTTATTTGTGGATTAGATTTAATAAATGATGAAGGATATTTTGCAAATTCAAGTGACAACACTTTTATGGAAAGTTGATTGAGATCTTTAGCTTCAGTTTCTTTTGTTGTCAGAGTCTTTTTGTATGGTGTCCATTGGAGGCTTATAAATATGACTTTGGTACCACCCTCATAGGGATTTGTAAAAAGAATTTTGTTTTGTATCTTAGAATGAAATTAATATATATAAAAAAAAACAATTTTCATATTTTGGTGTCATATGCATATCTTATGATATTGTTCATATTTTACTTTTATTCTCATCTTTGTTCGTTTACACACTTATGTATATCTTTTCTTTTTTTCTTTTTCACGGTTACATTTAACATATAAAATCATCCTTGGTCCCTAGTACATATTACTTGTGGATTAAGAGATTGTTTTGAATTAAAGGCTATAAACCCTCGGGTAACATTCCTAACTATGTTTATTTAGCCTAGAAAGATTTGAAAATGCTTGAGTAAGGTTCTTCATACCTTTTTCCTCAATAGTATCTTGTCTTTGGAATCGAATTTGGATATGGATTCCATTACGAGGTTTTTCACACTGAGCATGAGTCATGTGGTTTTAACCATGGTTGATCAAGGAACATAAGTTCCTTAAGATATTGTTAAATATTCTCAAGATAAAAAACCTTGAATGAGTCCTTCAACCAACACACGAGTTCTTTGTAAGGGTTCATTACAAGCCTCCAAGTGGGATGTAGGTTTCATGACTAAGTTTTGTGCACTAAAAATGGGTTTCAAAGAATAAACGTGGTCAAGAGAGAAAAAATGGCCTTAATCCCTGATTTAAATTTCTTAATCTCAAGAACCATGAATGACACACCTGAAATCCATGACACAAGTCCTCTCAAAGGAGTATTTATAATCCAAGTTTAATATGGGAACCGTTACAATATCTTGGTCATAATGGATGTGTCTCAAGTATTTCACCATAGTTAAGGGATGGAAATAATATCCTCTAGTGATAAGAATTTATTCTCAAGCTCAACCATCATGGATGAGTCCTCAAACAATACATATAACCTTTGTATGATATCATTCACATCCAAGTGGGATATGGCCACCATGACTATGTTATTTGTGAGCCAATAATGGGTCTTAAGGTATAACCAAGGTAAGGGGAGGAAAGTAAGAGCCTTGTGCCCCAAAATGTAGCTTCTTGAGCTCAAGAACCATGAACAACATCTAAAACCTAGAAATCATCTCAAGTTTAATTCCATGAAAAAATACTTGAACCACCACATAGGTCCCATGTAGATTATATGTGGCCCATTAAAAGAATATGGGTTCCATGATTAAATCACAACATAGGACCTAAACATGAATGTGCCTTGGAACCACACCAAAAATTGTTCTCAGAGCCATTTTCAAGGTTCATTAGCATCCAAGTGGGATACAAATGCCATGAGTAGTTTTTTTGTAGTGGAAATTGGTCTCAAGGATAAACATATTCAAGGGGGGAATAAGGGGCTTACACCTTAAATGAAACTTATTAAGCTCAAGAACCATGATTAGGGGAGGAACATATTTGGACCTTATGCCCTAAGAATAGCTTCTTATGCTCAATCACCATGAAAAACATTGTAAACCACACCACATGCACTCTTTAGGGGGGTATTTTCCATCATAGTTGGATATAGATTCCATTAGGAGTTTTTATGCACTAGAAATGGCTCACAAGATTGTTGATAAAAAATGAAGTCACCAATATTTTCCTTCTCATGGTATAATAAAAAAAATTGATATCAGAAAAAGAAAAAATTTGAACTATTATAAGTTCATTGTGTATCCTTCAGTTTCAGCCTCGCCATGAATTTTTTGGATTCACAATATGAGTCCATATTCCCAAGATATTCATAATTTTGTCTAGAAGTATGACAAACAGATTGCAAAAATAACTTTAAAAAATGGAAAGAAGAATTTTTCTAAATATGGTGCACCTTTCCTCTCCATTTTCTATTTTTTGACTAAGTACTCTCCTCACTTAGTCATTTCTATCACCTTCCATATCCATCTATATCCACACTTAACCATTTTCCTCTCTTATCCTTTCACCTCTTGTTATCACCCTATAAGTTATAGGAATCAACTGGTGACTGGAATATTATCTATCTCTAGTGTCTGTTGACAAATGATTTTTCATTTTGCAAATAATTTGAAAAAGAAAAAGAAAAAGAAAAAGAAAAAGAAAAAGAAAAAAGAAAAGAAAAAAGAAAAAGAAAAGAAAGAAAAGAGGACATAAAGAATTGAAATAAAAGCCCCATGCAATCTTAACCCAACAGTTTAATCTAGGTTAACTATCATAGGAAACTAGGTTAGAACATAGGTTAGTGTCACTATTGCTTCATTCCAATAAAACCAGCTTGATGTAAAAATGTCACACCATGTC
>CBVK0100099909.1:8499-22250 GCA_900067695.1 Picea abies
ACGGGGGGGTGAATCAATATGAGAACTTTATTACCACTTTTAACCACAATATTTAATCATTAACATCATCAATAGTATATCATCAATCTATCATGAGAATTTTAAATCAATAGAGCATAATAAACATCCATAGAAACACAGTACACCATAATTTATGTAGAAACCCAAATGGGAGAAAACCACATAATCATTTTCTTATATATCAAAATAATACATTCATTGGAAGCACCAACTTCCTAATTCTCCAAATACAACTAGAAGGAGGCTACGACCCCCTATTTACAGGCTCCAACCTAAAGAAATCTACAACTCCCTGAGTTCTCTGGCTCCAATCAGAAGGAGGCTACAACCCCCTGATTCTCAGGCTCCAACCTGGAGGAAGCTCCAACTCTCTGAGTTATCCAGAACTAACTAGAAGGAGGATACAATCCCCTTTCCTTTCCCCATAATGTCACTTTGAAATATAAATGTAGACCAACTGTCACTACCACAATCACTGCCACTGTCACCGCCATTATCATTTTCACTACCATTGTCACTACCATTGCCACTGTCAAATCAACATGTAACCTGTCCCATCAACCTATATTTGTATCCAACCTATCACTGTCACTATACCATCAACCTGTAACCTGTCACATCAACATGAGCTATATGAAAACCTATACCATATCATCCATCAACTGTGTACCAACATATGTAGTATACATGAATCAATCATGTACCATAAGATATGCCAAATGTAGATACCATAACATCAATGATGAGTAGCTAATCATGTATCAAATCATATACCATGTACTAGAGCATCAACCCTGTATAGAACCTATACCATATACCATAGCATAGATCTGTACCATATCATCAATGAAGTGTCTCAAAAAACCAAAGCATGTGCCTCATGCATATGCCATCATACATCAAGTATATACCTCAACCATACATCAACAAAACAAGCACATAAGCATACCTCTACCTTTGTAGTTGACTTGATACACAATAGTGCTGACTCGTAAGATTTCCTATGACCTCAGAGACATGGTACAAGAATTTCCCCAAATTTTTTCTTGTCCTCATGGGACTAAGACATGATGTCACGTGGGGCCTCACGTGACAGGAACTGTGCAACCCACGGGGATGCCTCGCAGGGCACTAGTAGTCTGACCCGCGAGGGTCAACCAAACCAGGGTTTCCTTAGAAATTTTTTCTCTATGAAACCCTGAAAATCCCACACTTCTCACTTGTCTCTACCTTAGATTTTTTCGTCGCAAACTTGTCAAATAGATCACTAGTTCACTAAAATATTTTCAATATAATAAGTGAGTGAATGTATTTTTGAATGGCTCCTTGAGGTGTATTTATACAAGTTGTGTTGAGTAAAATATTTCCTTAAACTTAGGGGCTTCTTAAATTTCTTGTTACAACCACTTTACCCTTTCATTAAAGACTTATAACCAACTAGGGGCTTCTTGACCATTCTCCAGGGCTTCTAAATTCATAAGGCCATAACTCCTAAACCATGAGGAACTATGTGGTATTCCACCTATCACCAAAAATGACATGATGAGTAATATCCATCCATGAGTGAGTTACCTGCATTTACACCATCCTTCATGAACTTTTTCCTTGATCAACTAAGGGTTCTATAACCATACCTTTCGGGCTACCAGATGTCTTTAAGGGTTCACATCAATTACAAATAATCTTTCAACAATGATTCTGAAGATTATTCTTCAAGTCTTATATAGATGCAAGATGGATGCCAGTAATGATAAGGTCATCCACATATAATACAATAATGAGGAATTCATCAGCAAAGTCCTTTAAATATATATTTAGATCATATATACACCATTTGAATCCATTCTTCAAGAAATAAGTATCAATTTTATCATACCAAGCACTAGAGGCTTGCTTAAGACTTGTTTAATTTGCATACCAAACTTAAATTTTCAGCGGTGATAAAACTAGGGAATTGTTGCATATAAATGTTTTCACAAAGATCACCGTTAAAAAATGCACTCTTAACATCCATTTGGTGTAGTTCTCATTGATAATATGCAACAAAAAAAATAATTGTCCGTATAGTGTTCATTTTAGCAACTGGAGAAAAATTTTCATTATAATAAATACCTTCTTGTTGAGAAAAACATTCTTCTACTAATCGAGATTTATGTTTTTCAATTTGTCACTCTTTAGTAAAATGTGTCTTATATATCCATTTACAACCAACTAAATTCTATCCAGGAATAAGGGAACATGAGTCCAAGTCTTGTTCTTCATTAATGATTCATACTTTGCAATCATTGTTTTTTCCCATTCAGGTTTGTCCTTAGCTTGAGTGTATGTGGAAGGATCATATATAGCCAAAAATTTAGTCATAAGAGAAAAATCATATCTAGTTTTATGAGCATCATAAGGAATACCAATCTCAAAAATTGTAGATTCAAGAGTTTTCCAGGCGTAAACAAGAAGAGGGGTAGTGGCAGTAACCACTATATTATCTTCAGAACATTCAAGCGGATCACTTGAAGAGGTAGGTGAACTAGGATCAAGATTAGAAACATAGATGGAGGAAGAGGTATACTAGATGGGAGTAATAGGAGATGAAGGCAAATTCAAGGTAACATGAGGTTCATGAGACTCAGGGAAAGGAGAGACTTCATTAAATTGAACATCACGTTGAATGATAACACCTTGGGTAGATGGATCAAATAAATTGTAAGATTTATAATCCTCACTATAACCAATGAAAATACATTTGTGAGACTTGGGCTCTAACTTTTTCATTTGTCATCAAGAATATGGGCCCAATATTCACTACCAAATATCTTAATGTTACTTATCTCGGGATTTCTTCCATTCCATTTTTCTATGGGAGTAACCTACAAAAATTCCTTAGTAGGAACTTGATTTAAAATATAGATAGAAAAACAAATGGCTTCAGCCCAAAACCTTTTATGTAATCCTTTAGAATAAAGAATACATATAGCCATTTCAACCAAAGTTCTATTTTTCCTTTCAGTTGCCCCATTTTGTTAAGGTATATAAGGATAAGTCTTTTGATGTTGAGTACCATGCTTACATAAATATCCAGTACATTTATTTTTAGTGAATCCCACCCCCCCAATTATCAGTTCTCAATATCTTAATACTTTTACCATATTCATTACGAACCATGGATTTAAATTCTAGAAATTTACCAAAGGTTTCACTTTTATGTTTCAAAAAATAAACCCAATATTTTCTACTATAATCATCAATAAAAGTAATAAAATAGACAACATGACACAAACGAGCTTCAAGAGGACCACATATATCACTATGAATTAATTGCAATTGTTCTTTAGCATGCCAAGCTTGACCTTTCTCAAACATTTCCATATGATGTTTACCAAGAAAACAACCTTCACAAACACCTTTAGTGGAAGAAATTGAAGGTAATACAAGTACCATTTTAGATAACAAATTTTCATTTTACCATAATTCAAGTGACCTAATATTTCATGCCAGAATTTACTTTGTCCATCAACATGAGCAACATAGGAATAAAATGGTTGATTTTTAATTGAATGAAAACTAATAAATTTATATAAACCGATCAATAGGACTAGAAGAAACTACTTTGAAGTTATGTTTGATATCTTTAAGAACATATTTACCTTTACCTTTATCAAACATTTCCATATGATCTTTACCTTGAACACAAACTTCATAAACACCTTTCGTGGAAGAAATTGAAGGTAAGCCAAGTACCATTTTTGATAACATTTTCATTTTACCATAATTCAAGTGACCTAACCTTTCATGCCATAATTTAATTTCTTCATAAACATGGGCAACATAGGAATGGTTGATTTTTAGTTTATTGAAAACCAATAAATTTATATAAACTAGAATCTTGATCAACGAGACTGGAAGAAACTACTTTGAATTTATGTTTGATATCTTTAAGTGCATATTTATCTGGCAATGCTTCAAACTCATAGACTTTTTGACAGGAACGATAAATAGAAAGAATATTGATGGGCATGTCATGAACATGAAAAACATATTCCAATGTATCATTAGGAACTTTAGCATTGCCAGAATGTACTACTAAAATTTTATTACCATCACTAATATAAACTTTCTGTGATATGTGCTTGTGAGTGTCATAAGAATAAAACAATGAAGTGGTACCAAACATATGGTTAGAAGCACCATAATCCATTCCACAAAAGAAGAAGATTCACCTGGTTGAACAAAATAGGCACAAAGAGAAACTTATTGTTCAACGGGGGATTTATTCTTGGCTTTAGAAAGTTTACGTCTCTGTTTAAAACAAATATTTTCAGGGTGGTTGGTTTTTCCACAATACTTACAAGGATTAAACAATTTCTTTTTACTAGCATCATCACAAGCATCATTATAAGAGTGTTGGGAATATCCTTTAGTATGTGATTAATGATTTTATCAAAAACTTAAATAGGATTATTTTTAGTCTGCAAGGATTACTAAGAAAGCAATTTTTGTTCTAGAAGAATTATTAGGCTATATCAATTTTCTTTCAGTTCAACAAGAAATAATTATATCCTATCAAAATCTTTAGGATCTAACTCGTGGATTTTCTTTTCAAGGTATTAAACAGATACATCATCAGATTTATCAAATAAAGAAGATAAAGCTTTCCATACCTCAATTGGGCTATCCTCAACCTCAATATGTAGTTGAAGACCTTCAACCTCAATATGTAGTTGAAGACTATCTGAAATCATTTGACCAATGAGTCCTCTTGCTTGATCACAACCTTCTTCCCATATAACCAAGTATTTAGAATCAATAGGTTTCTTATGTTCACTAGTAACTAACTACGATAAATTCTTACTCATGATAATATCAATCAACTTTTTCTTCCATGGAATATAGTTAGGACCCACTAACTTAGGAACATACAATAATTTTGAAGTCATTATGATAAATAAAACAAGAAACTAAACCCTAATGCAAACAAAGACAAGAAGCTTATGACTAGAAGAAAAGATGAATAAATTGAAATTTTTTATTACCTGTGATGAATATAGAAGTAACTTACCCTAGTTTTGAGTAAAGAGAGAGAAATTGGTTGTAAATCATGGTCGTATGGATGTGGTTGTACGTGTAAATAGGTAGATCGTCTCAAAATCCCTCGGATCTGAGGAAAAATGAACTCTAACCACCAAATCGACCCTCCACAAACCAAATTGACCTCTTAAATTGTTAGAACGACCTCTTAAGTAAGAAAATTTATTTATTTGAGAAACAATGTGGTTGTATGACTACAAATTAGAGAAAAACAATTTGTACACCCTCTCAGCAAATAGATCAACCCTCTAAAACAAAAATTGGCCCCTGAAATTGAAAATCAAGAAGAGAAATTCACCCCCAAAGAAAAATCAACCCTCCAACATGCAAGATCGCCCCTTTAATAGTATCAAACGAATCGAACCTTTGATGAGAAAATTGACCTGATCACTTGCAAATTTTCTCAAAAAAATGAGTTCATACAATAAATAATGAATTTATGAAGGGATGTTTTTCATTTCACCCAAAATCACTAAAACCTAGGCCTGGTAAAAAAATGGTAACACTGGACTATCCTCCTATCCATATAACAAAAACATTTAAGAATCATAATAAGAAAGAGACGAGAAAAATAAAATAAGAAAGAGACAAGAGAAAAATAAAACACTAGATATATGTGGTAAAACCCCAATGTGGGGAAACATCCAATGAGAATATATTGTCTCTTTATTCTTCAAAAATCTCCAATCCTATATTTTTTCAACATGTATTTAATGGGTTGAGCTCTTACCTCTATTACATACCAAGAGATATGGAGGAATTACATCTCAATAATACATGTGGGATAAATGTAATTTCATCGCTTTATATAATAAATGATAACAAAAGTGGTTTACTTCATGATGAATGTGGGATAACTCTTCTACATAAGATTACAACTTATTCAGACATAACACTAGGCATTATTACCTTCTAATGTAACACATTCCAACAACAACAGTGAAATGTAGGTATTGCAATGACTAAAATGAATAATGATCATTTAAAGGATCCCACTAAACAACATATATGAGTAAGGTCATTTCTAGGTAGAGTTAAAATAAATGTTCTGATGAACCCATCTAACTATTGACCACAATTGTAGATGGTTCATAATGTGTAGGGTTTTGGGAAATGATAGGTCTTCATTGAATGAGTTTTTTTCAATAGAGGATTAGAGTCCCTCCACTTCCCATTCCTTATGGGATCTCCATTACAAAATAATAATAATAATAATATAACTTTGAATATATTTTTTCACTTTTACACAAAAATAAAAATAAATAAATTGAAACACCTATATCAACTACAAATAAATAACAAATAAAGTAGAGAATATTAGAAAGTCAGAAAATCATACAATAATTTTAATATTTATTATATCTAATAATAATCATTTTATAATATCCATTATACTCAAATATTATAAAGTGGAAAGAGATATTCTTATAATTTAAAAGACAATTTTAAATTTCTACTTATATTCATAGATAAATAAAATAATAAAAAACCATTTAATCATATATAAAAGCTACCATTTTCATTTTTTTTTTCCACGAGAAAAAGTGCTCTTTATATTCATAAGGATATAAAAGTTTACAAAATCTGTCTTCTCTAACAACCGCAAAACACGGTGGAACTGCACAATGCTTAGATCAATCCATCAATCCCTACAATCAAGTCGAATAAACCATCAAGCACAACAATCAGATATGAAGCACCTAATCAAATCTTAATCTTGTAGGCTAGTCCTTCGTTGCCATCCTCCCAAATTGTAAAACAAATTTGGTTCGATGGAAGGATCAAAATTTTTTTAGAGAGGGAGTCTGCCTCGCTGTTTTCCTCTCTAAAAATGTGCTTGAAGGTGAGCTTTCTAAAAATACAAGTAGCATCTTTCGTCCTTTCTTTCCAGCAATCAAGTGTTGCCACCTGGAAGTCAGCACGACCACTCAGCCAGTCGATAGTATTCTTAGAGTCTCTAAGGAGTAACAGAAAGTCGGTGTGATGGCTAGCCAGAACTAGTGATGCCCAAGCCCCTAAAAGTTCAGCCTTCGTGTTAGAACCCTGACCGCAATTCAAAGACCAATGGATACAAGTGTGGGGGTTTAGAGCAATTTTCCCCCCAGCTCCACAAAGAGTACCTCCTTGTTGTGAGGCCCCGTCGAACCAGGCCACCACCCTATCGATAGGAATGGAAAATGATTGTCGGAGAGATGGCTTAGCCTTCAAGTACTTGCCAGATTTGTTCGCCTCAGCCAGCAAGAGGGTTGACACAGAATGGATAGATGGAATCTTCTCATTAAAAATAGCTGCAATTCTAGTCTTCCAGACTTGCCAGCACAAGTGTATCGGAAGCAAAGAGAGCATGTTGTTGTTTGATCACTAGTTTTGGAAGCATGCCAGAACATTGATTCCTGTTCAATGCATGGAGAAATTTAAAGCCGAAGCAAGGTGCGACCAGATCTCTCGGGTGAATGGGCAGTGGATAAAAACATGCTGAGTAGATTCGTTGTTACACTTGCAAAGAGGACAACAATTCGGGCCCATCCAGTGGCGGGCTTGTAATTTATCCCAAAACAACAATTTGTTCTCCAAAAGGAGCCAAGCGAACAGTTTAAGTTTAATGGGGCATTCATCTCTCCAAATCCTCTGTCTACAGTTGGATTTTAATGGTTTCCAGATATGAGTAGCCAATGCTTGGTATACATTCTTTGCACTGATCTGGCCAGAACCGTTACCCCCCGTCCAGATGAGAGTGTCTGGTTTTGGGTGTAATCTCACACCAGATTCAATGAGAATTTGAGTGTATCTATTCCATTCAACTGTGGAGTTCGAATCCAGCTGGAGATCCGTTCCTTTCAGCCATGAGTCGCCTAGTGGGCCTCCTTTGGACGGGCAGTAGAATTGATGAAGATAGTAAAGGTTCTTTTCATGGAGTTGTGCACGGAGGGATGGTGAAATCATAGCTTTCCAGCCTAAACCCAGAACACAGTCGCTGCCCACCTCAATCAATCTACCATCTCCAAGAATCCATGAAAGCCAATTTAAAATTATCGGAAGAGTGGAAGAGAGGTTTTTCCAAGTTTGTGAGCCTTTTGACTGGCGCACCTCAGTGAATTTGATCCAAATATGGAGCGGAAGTTGGTGGAGATATTTTTCTTTGATAACATTTCTCCAAAGTCCCGGTTTCATCAATAATATCCAAAAGGTGTTTGCTGATAGCGCCTTATGAAAGAGTGGCAGGTTTTTGAGGCCCCTGCCTCCCATCCCCTTGGGTTTTGCTAAGTCCTCCCATTTGCTGAGATGATAGCCTTTCTTCTTCTTATTGCCAGTCCAAAGGAATGAAAAGATAAGATGATGGAGCATCTTCAAAATGGAGGAAGGGATGTGGGTTAAAGCCATCCAATAAATTGGAAGACTTTCCATAACCACTTTAATTAGAGTATACCTTCCTCCCATGGATAGAAATCTGTGCTGCTAGTTGTAGATTCTGCCCTCAAATTTGTCAATAAGCCACGTCCAATCTTTCTTAGAGTACCTGGAAGACTTTAAGAAATATCCTAAATAGGAAAAACCCACCGCTAAGTCGAGGAAGCCAATTTCGTAAAGCTCTTTTAACTCAAGATTCAATGTGTCCTGTGCATCCAAGACCAAGAAGACTGATTTAGTGGTATTGATTTCAAGTCCTGAAACATCACAAAAGGAAGCAAGGATAGAATGAATGATAGACCATTCAGCATAGTTAGCATTAGTCAAAATCAGCACGTCATCAGCAAATAGAATGTGGAGAATATGAGTCAGTCCAACAACTTTAACTCCTTTCAAGTGTCCTTCTTTTTGTTTGGATTTGAGAAGAATGTTGAGTCCTTCCAGGATCAAGATGAAGAGGAGAGGGGAGAGTGAGAAACCCTGTCTGAGGCCTCTCTCACAGTGAAAGGTCTTTGTAGCTTCACCATTTATGAGAATCGCAAGAGTTTCCGAAGAGATACAGCCCATTATCCAATTTGTATTAATAGAATCGAAACCGCTCTATATAAGAATGAGGTGCAGGAAGCTCCAATTTATGCAATCGAAAGCCTTTTTTAGGTCCAGCTTTAGAAGGATGGCTTTTAGCTTCTTTCTCTTAATGTTGTGAATGCATTCTTGTGCAATGCCAACAGCATCGAGAATCTATCTTCCTTTTAGGAAACCGAGCTGTTCTTCAGATAGAGCCCGAGAGAGATAGGGCCGAAGTCTTCTGGCAATGATTTTTGATATAATTTTGTAACAGAGGTTGCAGAGAGAAATAGGGCGGAAATCTTTGAAATGCCTAGGAAAATTTGATTTTGGAATCAATACTACAAATGTTTTATTTAGTTGAGCACTTACTTTCCCTCTTCTTCTCGAGTCTTCGACGACATCTAGAATGTCCTGGCCCATAAGGTCGAAAAAATGAAGGAAAAGCTCGACCGACTAGCCATCGGGACCAAGGCTTTTGTCCTTCTTAAAACTTTTGATTACATCAAGTAGTTCTTCCTTAGAAGGGGCTGGAGATGCTTGATAAAATGTTTTGAAATGAGAGTATGCCACCGATTTTATGTCTGCCTGTGTGTGATGAAGATTTCCGGAATCATCTTCGATCTCCCAGAGATGATTTTTTGAATGGCGGTGGCAGGCTATACGATGGAAGAAATGAGTATTTTTATCTCCTCCAGCCAACCAAAGCATTCTGCTTTTCAGTCGCCATCTTTTCTCTTCGTCTCGAAGATGTTTGTTTCTGACATCCTCTAGACAGCGAATCTTGTAATCTATATCTTCGCTGCTAGAATTTTGTAGCTTTTGACTTTGAAGAATCTCCAACTCATGTTCAATGTTGTTAAGCTCGACTTGTTCCTGGTCCTTTTTTTCTTTTAGCCAAAGAATAGAGCGATTTTTTAAATTGGAGAGCTTTCTGTACAAATTTCCTTGGGGATCTCCAGGCAGGGGGGATCTCCAGGCAGAATGAGAGAATTGTCCTTCCAAACCGAAGTAACCAGGTTAGAAAAATATGCTTCCTTTAGCCAAAGTGAATTGAATTTGAAGGGATGACCCACTCCAACACGGCTTTCCGCTAATTGTAAACAGATCGGTGAATGATCAGACAGGTATGGAAGATTAACCCATGAGCGGATTCTGAAGGAAGGTAAAAGAAGATTCTCTCCAACCAGGAATCGGTCAAGTCTTTTTGATATACTAGCATTCCTAGATCGACCGTTTCTCCAAGTCGGCAGAAGTTTCAGCGGTTTCAAGTCAATCAAGGCATTTTTGAAGAATAACTGATTGAAAAAGCTTGAGAGAGGATAGGGCGATGCCTTGTCTCCCCACATCTCAGTTGGGCTAGTAATTAAGTTGAGGTCACCAGCGAGAATGAGATTCTCTACTGATAGTAAGCCCAGTCCATCAAGTCGCTGCCAGAAAACTCTACGATCAGCGCATGGGCCGTAAACATTAAGCAAATTGATAGGATTGTTAAGATCAAGGCTAAACCCGGAAAGCAAGATTCCACCTGGGCTGAGCATCGGGGAAAGATTGAAAAAAGAAGGGTCCCAAGAGACCAGTAGGCCTCCAGAAGTACCCACAGAACTAGCCACGCAGGTCAGCCAGCTCGGACGAAAATGTTGCATGAAATCCCTGGCCACTGAAGTGGCCACCATAGTTTCCTGAAGGAAGATGATTGTCGGTTGTGTCTGATCCAGTAGTCTTTGGAAGGAGGCTTGTTTCAGGGGTCCTCCAACCCCTTTGATATTGCAGGATAAAAGGATCATGATTTCCCTCTAGCAAGGGCTTTTAAACCTCTAATTGCCCCTTGTGATGGAACAGGAATGGTAGAAACTGTTGACGATGATCCAGTCAAAGTATTCTTTCGAGCACTGCGCATTTTAAATGGTTAGAGCTCCAATCCAACACCTCTTGACCAGGTAGGATCCAGCACTAGAGAAGGATTAGCTCCTGATGATGAGGGTCGATCCGAGTGACTACCGGAAGAAAGGAAAAGATTTTTCCCTAGATAGGTGTGGATAGGGATGGAGTCAAATGGAAGTGAGGGAACGGGGAAAGAATCCTGAATCAAGGCATCAAGTTGGGTTTCCGACTGGGATGGTTTAGTATGGCCAGCAATGGAGATAGGTTCTTGTGCAACTTCTGAAGCTGAGAAGGAATCGGTCTCAGTGGCCCTTGCAGGATAAGTTATTGGGAGCGTAGTGATGGGTATAGAAGTGGAAGGCTCAAGAGCTGTAGACTGGTTAGCAGAATGTAAAGGTGTAACATGTTCTAGTAATGAAGACGAGTGCTCAGGAGGCAAAATGGTGTCCGTTTTCTCAATAATGAAGAGTCTGTCAGAGGCCGAGAGGGTATTGTAGAGAGATGAACAAAGATGTTGTAGCTTACCAAGTAAAGAGTCATTCGGAGAAGAGTCGTTTCTTTGTGAGAAGGAGGTCTCAACAGGTTGATTTGGAGATGAAATGTAGCCGTTAAAATTTGTCTCTTCAGTTGGATCCAGGATCACTTCAGGAGGGGGAAACCTTGAGCAATCTCTTCACAAATGTCCAGTTCTATGGCAGATTGAGCAGTGGAACGGAATGCCAAGATAGTCTAATCTCTGAGAATGAATATGGTTGCGCCAGTCTATCTCCAGGATCTCTGAAAGTCCCGCCTGTATATCTATTTCGACGTAAATCTTTGCTATTCTTCTGTCCACATCCTCTAGCAGGTTTGAATCCACTTTTAGGAAGCGTCCTAAAGATGCACCAATGCATTCGAGGGCTTTTTGATTCCAAATTTGCAGTGGGAGTCCTGGAAGGAGAACCCAGAGATGCTGAAGGCTAAAGAATTTAGAGGAGGGGTTAAAACCAAGTCTCCAGCATTTTAACATGAGACTGCCTCCATCAATGGGCCAGAAACTTCCCAGGATCAGAGCAACATCTTCTGGAGACTTGAAAATAAAGCCAAGCCATCCATGTTGTAGCAGATGAAATTTAGGGAGGTAGCCAAGGATTGGTTTCTAGGTGTTGGCAATCCAATCTTCTAGCTTCTGTTTACAATATTCTTTATAGGCTAGACATCCTACTAATGCACACAGGGCTAAGTTGCAGGCTTCAGGAAGTCCGATATCCATTCCAAGTATGAGCTTGGGATGTCTTCTCTTGGGTTTCCAAATCTTTTGTGTGCGTTTACAAATGCTAGGTTTTTTATAAGTGGGTGAATCCTCCAAAAACTTTCTCCCTAGTTGGGAAAAGCTCCCTCAGTTTTGTATTTCAAACTGAGAAATACCTTCAGGTCCTTTCTTTGGGAGGGTATGTAAGTTTGCAGGAGTCTCATTAGAAAGGGGTTTAGAAGGTAAGTCAGTTTGTGGAGCAAACGACAGATGGGTCAGATTTGCAGAGTGAGGTGGGAGAATGGGACAGGAGTTCGATAGAGGGGGCGCATTGACACGCTTATTTAAGAGGAAATGAGTAGTGCAGAGGTCGTCTATCGAGGCCAGCAAATCTGGGTGGTCCCAAGGGTCTCCCGGGCTTTCAACAGCTGGAAACGAATCCATCGTCTCCCAGTGCAACTTCGAAAGAATATAGACGGAAAAGGATGATCGGTGGGGACGACAGGAGATCCGTCAGTAGGGTGGGTCGATTCTTACCGACAAGTCTACAGGAAGTCTGATGGTTAAGAGTACAGCTAGTATCAAGAGTCCCTCATAGAAGTCAGGGAAACGGCAAGGGAGATAGGTAAAAACTTGGAAACAGCAAGAAAGATCTATTCCGCAGTCCAAGCCGGATATTCAGGAGGACAGGAGAGTGATGACAAAACCAGCGAGTAAATAAATACGCCTAGAAGAGTTACAAAATACCAACCAAGAGGCACCTCGAGTGGAGGAAGCAGTCCGTCAGATCTGTAAAAGAACAAAAGTTCACAGCAATCAATAGGAAGCCATCAGACAACTTGTCAACAGATAGAGTCTAATGTTGGGCATCGGATCCCAGTCGGTTGTCCTAGGCAAAGGAAGATTGTTTAGGAAACTGGCCAAAAAACAAAGACTGGGTCGTAACCGATAGCGATAGTAGCGCAGAGGGTGTCAAGCATCGTTGCAACAATCAAGGCGCCAAAACCCAGGTTCAAAAATCTCCGATGTCGCCCTCCCTCCCGTCCATCGAGCGAAACTATATAAGTGAAAAAGGAGCGGTAGAACACGGAGCGCGAAAGAACACGGTTTGTTGCGGTGCCATTTTCAATTATCACCATAAAAGGTGCCATTTTCAATTATCACCTATAGTGATTCACAAGTGGTCTTGTTAATTTACTTTCTTTAAATACTCTTATAATGATTATTTTCTTTAAATACTCTCTTTATAGTTGTTAATTTACTTTCTTTATTGATTTAGTTAGTGAGTGGTCTTGTTAATTTAATTTTTTTAAATACTCTCTTTATTTAATACATAATTATATATAGTTTTGTTTGTTTACTTTCTTTTCTTTAAATGTTCTATACTCGAATGTCCTATACTCAATAGTTAGATAACATGTTTTATTTATGTTTATATAAGATTTTAAATATAATTTTATTTTCAAATATTTTAAATTAAATTTTTAGTTATTAAAAATATATATAAAATAAAATAAACAAATATTGTATTTTAGTTATTAAATATATGAAATAAATA
>CBVK0100099910.1:8499-22250 GCA_900067695.1 Picea abies
ACGGGGGGGTGAATCAATATGAGAACTTTATTACCACTTTTAACCACAATATTTAATCATTAACATCATCAATAGTATATCATCAATCTATCATGAGAATTTTAAATCAATAGAGCATAATAAACATCCATAGAAACACAGTACACCATAATTTATGTAGAAACCCAAATGGGAGAAAACCACATAATCATTTTCTTATATATCAAAATAATACATTCATTGGAAGCACCAACTTCCTAATTCTCCAAATACAACTAGAAGGAGGCTACGACCCCCTATTTACAGGCTCCAACCTAAAGAAATCTACAACTCCCTGAGTTCTCTGGCTCCAATCAGAAGGAGGCTACAACCCCCTGATTCTCAGGCTCCAACCTGGAGGAAGCTCCAACTCTCTGAGTTATCCAGAACTAACTAGAAGGAGGATACAATCCCCTTTCCTTTCCCCATAATGTCACTTTGAAATATAAATGTAGACCAACTGTCACTACCACAATCACTGCCACTGTCACCGCCATTATCATTTTCACTACCATTGTCACTACCATTGCCACTGTCAAATCAACATGTAACCTGTCCCATCAACCTATATTTGTATCCAACCTATCACTGTCACTATACCATCAACCTGTAACCTGTCACATCAACATGAGCTATATGAAAACCTATACCATATCATCCATCAACTGTGTACCAACATATGTAGTATACATGAATCAATCATGTACCATAAGATATGCCAAATGTAGATACCATAACATCAATGATGAGTAGCTAATCATGTATCAAATCATATACCATGTACTAGAGCATCAACCCTGTATAGAACCTATACCATATACCATAGCATAGATCTGTACCATATCATCAATGAAGTGTCTCAAAAAACCAAAGCATGTGCCTCATGCATATGCCATCATACATCAAGTATATACCTCAACCATACATCAACAAAACAAGCACATAAGCATACCTCTACCTTTGTAGTTGACTTGATACACAATAGTGCTGACTCGTAAGATTTCCTATGACCTCAGAGACATGGTACAAGAATTTCCCCAAATTTTTTCTTGTCCTCATGGGACTAAGACATGATGTCACGTGGGGCCTCACGTGACAGGAACTGTGCAACCCACGGGGATGCCTCGCAGGGCACTAGTAGTCTGACCCGCGAGGGTCAACCAAACCAGGGTTTCCTTAGAAATTTTTTCTCTATGAAACCCTGAAAATCCCACACTTCTCACTTGTCTCTACCTTAGATTTTTTCGTCGCAAACTTGTCAAATAGATCACTAGTTCACTAAAATATTTTCAATATAATAAGTGAGTGAATGTATTTTTGAATGGCTCCTTGAGGTGTATTTATACAAGTTGTGTTGAGTAAAATATTTCCTTAAACTTAGGGGCTTCTTAAATTTCTTGTTACAACCACTTTACCCTTTCATTAAAGACTTATAACCAACTAGGGGCTTCTTGACCATTCTCCAGGGCTTCTAAATTCATAAGGCCATAACTCCTAAACCATGAGGAACTATGTGGTATTCCACCTATCACCAAAAATGACATGATGAGTAATATCCATCCATGAGTGAGTTACCTGCATTTACACCATCCTTCATGAACTTTTTCCTTGATCAACTAAGGGTTCTATAACCATACCTTTCGGGCTACCAGATGTCTTTAAGGGTTCACATCAATTACAAATAATCTTTCAACAATGATTCTGAAGATTATTCTTCAAGTCTTATATAGATGCAAGATGGATGCCAGTAATGATAAGGTCATCCACATATAATACAATAATGAGGAATTCATCAGCAAAGTCCTTTAAATATATATTTAGATCATATATACACCATTTGAATCCATTCTTCAAGAAATAAGTATCAATTTTATCATACCAAGCACTAGAGGCTTGCTTAAGACTTGTTTAATTTGCATACCAAACTTAAATTTTCAGCGGTGATAAAACTAGGGAATTGTTGCATATAAATGTTTTCACAAAGATCACCGTTAAAAAATGCACTCTTAACATCCATTTGGTGTAGTTCTCATTGATAATATGCAACAAAAAAAATAATTGTCCGTATAGTGTTCATTTTAGCAACTGGAGAAAAATTTTCATTATAATAAATACCTTCTTGTTGAGAAAAACATTCTTCTACTAATCGAGATTTATGTTTTTCAATTTGTCACTCTTTAGTAAAATGTGTCTTATATATCCATTTACAACCAACTAAATTCTATCCAGGAATAAGGGAACATGAGTCCAAGTCTTGTTCTTCATTAATGATTCATACTTTGCAATCATTGTTTTTTCCCATTCAGGTTTGTCCTTAGCTTGAGTGTATGTGGAAGGATCATATATAGCCAAAAATTTAGTCATAAGAGAAAAATCATATCTAGTTTTATGAGCATCATAAGGAATACCAATCTCAAAAATTGTAGATTCAAGAGTTTTCCAGGCGTAAACAAGAAGAGGGGTAGTGGCAGTAACCACTATATTATCTTCAGAACATTCAAGCGGATCACTTGAAGAGGTAGGTGAACTAGGATCAAGATTAGAAACATAGATGGAGGAAGAGGTATACTAGATGGGAGTAATAGGAGATGAAGGCAAATTCAAGGTAACATGAGGTTCATGAGACTCAGGGAAAGGAGAGACTTCATTAAATTGAACATCACGTTGAATGATAACACCTTGGGTAGATGGATCAAATAAATTGTAAGATTTATAATCCTCACTATAACCAATGAAAATACATTTGTGAGACTTGGGCTCTAACTTTTTCATTTGTCATCAAGAATATGGGCCCAATATTCACTACCAAATATCTTAATGTTACTTATCTCGGGATTTCTTCCATTCCATTTTTCTATGGGAGTAACCTACAAAAATTCCTTAGTAGGAACTTGATTTAAAATATAGATAGAAAAACAAATGGCTTCAGCCCAAAACCTTTTATGTAATCCTTTAGAATAAAGAATACATATAGCCATTTCAACCAAAGTTCTATTTTTCCTTTCAGTTGCCCCATTTTGTTAAGGTATATAAGGATAAGTCTTTTGATGTTGAGTACCATGCTTACATAAATATCCAGTACATTTATTTTTAGTGAATCCCACCCCCCCAATTATCAGTTCTCAATATCTTAATACTTTTACCATATTCATTACGAACCATGGATTTAAATTCTAGAAATTTACCAAAGGTTTCACTTTTATGTTTCAAAAAATAAACCCAATATTTTCTACTATAATCATCAATAAAAGTAATAAAATAGACAACATGACACAAACGAGCTTCAAGAGGACCACATATATCACTATGAATTAATTGCAATTGTTCTTTAGCATGCCAAGCTTGACCTTTCTCAAACATTTCCATATGATGTTTACCAAGAAAACAACCTTCACAAACACCTTTAGTGGAAGAAATTGAAGGTAATACAAGTACCATTTTAGATAACAAATTTTCATTTTACCATAATTCAAGTGACCTAATATTTCATGCCAGAATTTACTTTGTCCATCAACATGAGCAACATAGGAATAAAATGGTTGATTTTTAATTGAATGAAAACTAATAAATTTATATAAACCGATCAATAGGACTAGAAGAAACTACTTTGAAGTTATGTTTGATATCTTTAAGAACATATTTACCTTTACCTTTATCAAACATTTCCATATGATCTTTACCTTGAACACAAACTTCATAAACACCTTTCGTGGAAGAAATTGAAGGTAAGCCAAGTACCATTTTTGATAACATTTTCATTTTACCATAATTCAAGTGACCTAACCTTTCATGCCATAATTTAATTTCTTCATAAACATGGGCAACATAGGAATGGTTGATTTTTAGTTTATTGAAAACCAATAAATTTATATAAACTAGAATCTTGATCAACGAGACTGGAAGAAACTACTTTGAATTTATGTTTGATATCTTTAAGTGCATATTTATCTGGCAATGCTTCAAACTCATAGACTTTTTGACAGGAACGATAAATAGAAAGAATATTGATGGGCATGTCATGAACATGAAAAACATATTCCAATGTATCATTAGGAACTTTAGCATTGCCAGAATGTACTACTAAAATTTTATTACCATCACTAATATAAACTTTCTGTGATATGTGCTTGTGAGTGTCATAAGAATAAAACAATGAAGTGGTACCAAACATATGGTTAGAAGCACCATAATCCATTCCACAAAAGAAGAAGATTCACCTGGTTGAACAAAATAGGCACAAAGAGAAACTTATTGTTCAACGGGGGATTTATTCTTGGCTTTAGAAAGTTTACGTCTCTGTTTAAAACAAATATTTTCAGGGTGGTTGGTTTTTCCACAATACTTACAAGGATTAAACAATTTCTTTTTACTAGCATCATCACAAGCATCATTATAAGAGTGTTGGGAATATCCTTTAGTATGTGATTAATGATTTTATCAAAAACTTAAATAGGATTATTTTTAGTCTGCAAGGATTACTAAGAAAGCAATTTTTGTTCTAGAAGAATTATTAGGCTATATCAATTTTCTTTCAGTTCAACAAGAAATAATTATATCCTATCAAAATCTTTAGGATCTAACTCGTGGATTTTCTTTTCAAGGTATTAAACAGATACATCATCAGATTTATCAAATAAAGAAGATAAAGCTTTCCATACCTCAATTGGGCTATCCTCAACCTCAATATGTAGTTGAAGACCTTCAACCTCAATATGTAGTTGAAGACTATCTGAAATCATTTGACCAATGAGTCCTCTTGCTTGATCACAACCTTCTTCCCATATAACCAAGTATTTAGAATCAATAGGTTTCTTATGTTCACTAGTAACTAACTACGATAAATTCTTACTCATGATAATATCAATCAACTTTTTCTTCCATGGAATATAGTTAGGACCCACTAACTTAGGAACATACAATAATTTTGAAGTCATTATGATAAATAAAACAAGAAACTAAACCCTAATGCAAACAAAGACAAGAAGCTTATGACTAGAAGAAAAGATGAATAAATTGAAATTTTTTATTACCTGTGATGAATATAGAAGTAACTTACCCTAGTTTTGAGTAAAGAGAGAGAAATTGGTTGTAAATCATGGTCGTATGGATGTGGTTGTACGTGTAAATAGGTAGATCGTCTCAAAATCCCTCGGATCTGAGGAAAAATGAACTCTAACCACCAAATCGACCCTCCACAAACCAAATTGACCTCTTAAATTGTTAGAACGACCTCTTAAGTAAGAAAATTTATTTATTTGAGAAACAATGTGGTTGTATGACTACAAATTAGAGAAAAACAATTTGTACACCCTCTCAGCAAATAGATCAACCCTCTAAAACAAAAATTGGCCCCTGAAATTGAAAATCAAGAAGAGAAATTCACCCCCAAAGAAAAATCAACCCTCCAACATGCAAGATCGCCCCTTTAATAGTATCAAACGAATCGAACCTTTGATGAGAAAATTGACCTGATCACTTGCAAATTTTCTCAAAAAAATGAGTTCATACAATAAATAATGAATTTATGAAGGGATGTTTTTCATTTCACCCAAAATCACTAAAACCTAGGCCTGGTAAAAAAATGGTAACACTGGACTATCCTCCTATCCATATAACAAAAACATTTAAGAATCATAATAAGAAAGAGACGAGAAAAATAAAATAAGAAAGAGACAAGAGAAAAATAAAACACTAGATATATGTGGTAAAACCCCAATGTGGGGAAACATCCAATGAGAATATATTGTCTCTTTATTCTTCAAAAATCTCCAATCCTATATTTTTTCAACATGTATTTAATGGGTTGAGCTCTTACCTCTATTACATACCAAGAGATATGGAGGAATTACATCTCAATAATACATGTGGGATAAATGTAATTTCATCGCTTTATATAATAAATGATAACAAAAGTGGTTTACTTCATGATGAATGTGGGATAACTCTTCTACATAAGATTACAACTTATTCAGACATAACACTAGGCATTATTACCTTCTAATGTAACACATTCCAACAACAACAGTGAAATGTAGGTATTGCAATGACTAAAATGAATAATGATCATTTAAAGGATCCCACTAAACAACATATATGAGTAAGGTCATTTCTAGGTAGAGTTAAAATAAATGTTCTGATGAACCCATCTAACTATTGACCACAATTGTAGATGGTTCATAATGTGTAGGGTTTTGGGAAATGATAGGTCTTCATTGAATGAGTTTTTTTCAATAGAGGATTAGAGTCCCTCCACTTCCCATTCCTTATGGGATCTCCATTACAAAATAATAATAATAATAATATAACTTTGAATATATTTTTTCACTTTTACACAAAAATAAAAATAAATAAATTGAAACACCTATATCAACTACAAATAAATAACAAATAAAGTAGAGAATATTAGAAAGTCAGAAAATCATACAATAATTTTAATATTTATTATATCTAATAATAATCATTTTATAATATCCATTATACTCAAATATTATAAAGTGGAAAGAGATATTCTTATAATTTAAAAGACAATTTTAAATTTCTACTTATATTCATAGATAAATAAAATAATAAAAAACCATTTAATCATATATAAAAGCTACCATTTTCATTTTTTTTTTCCACGAGAAAAAGTGCTCTTTATATTCATAAGGATATAAAAGTTTACAAAATCTGTCTTCTCTAACAACCGCAAAACACGGTGGAACTGCACAATGCTTAGATCAATCCATCAATCCCTACAATCAAGTCGAATAAACCATCAAGCACAACAATCAGATATGAAGCACCTAATCAAATCTTAATCTTGTAGGCTAGTCCTTCGTTGCCATCCTCCCAAATTGTAAAACAAATTTGGTTCGATGGAAGGATCAAAATTTTTTTAGAGAGGGAGTCTGCCTCGCTGTTTTCCTCTCTAAAAATGTGCTTGAAGGTGAGCTTTCTAAAAATACAAGTAGCATCTTTCGTCCTTTCTTTCCAGCAATCAAGTGTTGCCACCTGGAAGTCAGCACGACCACTCAGCCAGTCGATAGTATTCTTAGAGTCTCTAAGGAGTAACAGAAAGTCGGTGTGATGGCTAGCCAGAACTAGTGATGCCCAAGCCCCTAAAAGTTCAGCCTTCGTGTTAGAACCCTGACCGCAATTCAAAGACCAATGGATACAAGTGTGGGGGTTTAGAGCAATTTTCCCCCCAGCTCCACAAAGAGTACCTCCTTGTTGTGAGGCCCCGTCGAACCAGGCCACCACCCTATCGATAGGAATGGAAAATGATTGTCGGAGAGATGGCTTAGCCTTCAAGTACTTGCCAGATTTGTTCGCCTCAGCCAGCAAGAGGGTTGACACAGAATGGATAGATGGAATCTTCTCATTAAAAATAGCTGCAATTCTAGTCTTCCAGACTTGCCAGCACAAGTGTATCGGAAGCAAAGAGAGCATGTTGTTGTTTGATCACTAGTTTTGGAAGCATGCCAGAACATTGATTCCTGTTCAATGCATGGAGAAATTTAAAGCCGAAGCAAGGTGCGACCAGATCTCTCGGGTGAATGGGCAGTGGATAAAAACATGCTGAGTAGATTCGTTGTTACACTTGCAAAGAGGACAACAATTCGGGCCCATCCAGTGGCGGGCTTGTAATTTATCCCAAAACAACAATTTGTTCTCCAAAAGGAGCCAAGCGAACAGTTTAAGTTTAATGGGGCATTCATCTCTCCAAATCCTCTGTCTACAGTTGGATTTTAATGGTTTCCAGATATGAGTAGCCAATGCTTGGTATACATTCTTTGCACTGATCTGGCCAGAACCGTTACCCCCCGTCCAGATGAGAGTGTCTGGTTTTGGGTGTAATCTCACACCAGATTCAATGAGAATTTGAGTGTATCTATTCCATTCAACTGTGGAGTTCGAATCCAGCTGGAGATCCGTTCCTTTCAGCCATGAGTCGCCTAGTGGGCCTCCTTTGGACGGGCAGTAGAATTGATGAAGATAGTAAAGGTTCTTTTCATGGAGTTGTGCACGGAGGGATGGTGAAATCATAGCTTTCCAGCCTAAACCCAGAACACAGTCGCTGCCCACCTCAATCAATCTACCATCTCCAAGAATCCATGAAAGCCAATTTAAAATTATCGGAAGAGTGGAAGAGAGGTTTTTCCAAGTTTGTGAGCCTTTTGACTGGCGCACCTCAGTGAATTTGATCCAAATATGGAGCGGAAGTTGGTGGAGATATTTTTCTTTGATAACATTTCTCCAAAGTCCCGGTTTCATCAATAATATCCAAAAGGTGTTTGCTGATAGCGCCTTATGAAAGAGTGGCAGGTTTTTGAGGCCCCTGCCTCCCATCCCCTTGGGTTTTGCTAAGTCCTCCCATTTGCTGAGATGATAGCCTTTCTTCTTCTTATTGCCAGTCCAAAGGAATGAAAAGATAAGATGATGGAGCATCTTCAAAATGGAGGAAGGGATGTGGGTTAAAGCCATCCAATAAATTGGAAGACTTTCCATAACCACTTTAATTAGAGTATACCTTCCTCCCATGGATAGAAATCTGTGCTGCTAGTTGTAGATTCTGCCCTCAAATTTGTCAATAAGCCACGTCCAATCTTTCTTAGAGTACCTGGAAGACTTTAAGAAATATCCTAAATAGGAAAAACCCACCGCTAAGTCGAGGAAGCCAATTTCGTAAAGCTCTTTTAACTCAAGATTCAATGTGTCCTGTGCATCCAAGACCAAGAAGACTGATTTAGTGGTATTGATTTCAAGTCCTGAAACATCACAAAAGGAAGCAAGGATAGAATGAATGATAGACCATTCAGCATAGTTAGCATTAGTCAAAATCAGCACGTCATCAGCAAATAGAATGTGGAGAATATGAGTCAGTCCAACAACTTTAACTCCTTTCAAGTGTCCTTCTTTTTGTTTGGATTTGAGAAGAATGTTGAGTCCTTCCAGGATCAAGATGAAGAGGAGAGGGGAGAGTGAGAAACCCTGTCTGAGGCCTCTCTCACAGTGAAAGGTCTTTGTAGCTTCACCATTTATGAGAATCGCAAGAGTTTCCGAAGAGATACAGCCCATTATCCAATTTGTATTAATAGAATCGAAACCGCTCTATATAAGAATGAGGTGCAGGAAGCTCCAATTTATGCAATCGAAAGCCTTTTTTAGGTCCAGCTTTAGAAGGATGGCTTTTAGCTTCTTTCTCTTAATGTTGTGAATGCATTCTTGTGCAATGCCAACAGCATCGAGAATCTATCTTCCTTTTAGGAAACCGAGCTGTTCTTCAGATAGAGCCCGAGAGAGATAGGGCCGAAGTCTTCTGGCAATGATTTTTGATATAATTTTGTAACAGAGGTTGCAGAGAGAAATAGGGCGGAAATCTTTGAAATGCCTAGGAAAATTTGATTTTGGAATCAATACTACAAATGTTTTATTTAGTTGAGCACTTACTTTCCCTCTTCTTCTCGAGTCTTCGACGACATCTAGAATGTCCTGGCCCATAAGGTCGAAAAAATGAAGGAAAAGCTCGACCGACTAGCCATCGGGACCAAGGCTTTTGTCCTTCTTAAAACTTTTGATTACATCAAGTAGTTCTTCCTTAGAAGGGGCTGGAGATGCTTGATAAAATGTTTTGAAATGAGAGTATGCCACCGATTTTATGTCTGCCTGTGTGTGATGAAGATTTCCGGAATCATCTTCGATCTCCCAGAGATGATTTTTTGAATGGCGGTGGCAGGCTATACGATGGAAGAAATGAGTATTTTTATCTCCTCCAGCCAACCAAAGCATTCTGCTTTTCAGTCGCCATCTTTTCTCTTCGTCTCGAAGATGTTTGTTTCTGACATCCTCTAGACAGCGAATCTTGTAATCTATATCTTCGCTGCTAGAATTTTGTAGCTTTTGACTTTGAAGAATCTCCAACTCATGTTCAATGTTGTTAAGCTCGACTTGTTCCTGGTCCTTTTTTTCTTTTAGCCAAAGAATAGAGCGATTTTTTAAATTGGAGAGCTTTCTGTACAAATTTCCTTGGGGATCTCCAGGCAGGGGGGATCTCCAGGCAGAATGAGAGAATTGTCCTTCCAAACCGAAGTAACCAGGTTAGAAAAATATGCTTCCTTTAGCCAAAGTGAATTGAATTTGAAGGGATGACCCACTCCAACACGGCTTTCCGCTAATTGTAAACAGATCGGTGAATGATCAGACAGGTATGGAAGATTAACCCATGAGCGGATTCTGAAGGAAGGTAAAAGAAGATTCTCTCCAACCAGGAATCGGTCAAGTCTTTTTGATATACTAGCATTCCTAGATCGACCGTTTCTCCAAGTCGGCAGAAGTTTCAGCGGTTTCAAGTCAATCAAGGCATTTTTGAAGAATAACTGATTGAAAAAGCTTGAGAGAGGATAGGGCGATGCCTTGTCTCCCCACATCTCAGTTGGGCTAGTAATTAAGTTGAGGTCACCAGCGAGAATGAGATTCTCTACTGATAGTAAGCCCAGTCCATCAAGTCGCTGCCAGAAAACTCTACGATCAGCGCATGGGCCGTAAACATTAAGCAAATTGATAGGATTGTTAAGATCAAGGCTAAACCCGGAAAGCAAGATTCCACCTGGGCTGAGCATCGGGGAAAGATTGAAAAAAGAAGGGTCCCAAGAGACCAGTAGGCCTCCAGAAGTACCCACAGAACTAGCCACGCAGGTCAGCCAGCTCGGACGAAAATGTTGCATGAAATCCCTGGCCACTGAAGTGGCCACCATAGTTTCCTGAAGGAAGATGATTGTCGGTTGTGTCTGATCCAGTAGTCTTTGGAAGGAGGCTTGTTTCAGGGGTCCTCCAACCCCTTTGATATTGCAGGATAAAAGGATCATGATTTCCCTCTAGCAAGGGCTTTTAAACCTCTAATTGCCCCTTGTGATGGAACAGGAATGGTAGAAACTGTTGACGATGATCCAGTCAAAGTATTCTTTCGAGCACTGCGCATTTTAAATGGTTAGAGCTCCAATCCAACACCTCTTGACCAGGTAGGATCCAGCACTAGAGAAGGATTAGCTCCTGATGATGAGGGTCGATCCGAGTGACTACCGGAAGAAAGGAAAAGATTTTTCCCTAGATAGGTGTGGATAGGGATGGAGTCAAATGGAAGTGAGGGAACGGGGAAAGAATCCTGAATCAAGGCATCAAGTTGGGTTTCCGACTGGGATGGTTTAGTATGGCCAGCAATGGAGATAGGTTCTTGTGCAACTTCTGAAGCTGAGAAGGAATCGGTCTCAGTGGCCCTTGCAGGATAAGTTATTGGGAGCGTAGTGATGGGTATAGAAGTGGAAGGCTCAAGAGCTGTAGACTGGTTAGCAGAATGTAAAGGTGTAACATGTTCTAGTAATGAAGACGAGTGCTCAGGAGGCAAAATGGTGTCCGTTTTCTCAATAATGAAGAGTCTGTCAGAGGCCGAGAGGGTATTGTAGAGAGATGAACAAAGATGTTGTAGCTTACCAAGTAAAGAGTCATTCGGAGAAGAGTCGTTTCTTTGTGAGAAGGAGGTCTCAACAGGTTGATTTGGAGATGAAATGTAGCCGTTAAAATTTGTCTCTTCAGTTGGATCCAGGATCACTTCAGGAGGGGGAAACCTTGAGCAATCTCTTCACAAATGTCCAGTTCTATGGCAGATTGAGCAGTGGAACGGAATGCCAAGATAGTCTAATCTCTGAGAATGAATATGGTTGCGCCAGTCTATCTCCAGGATCTCTGAAAGTCCCGCCTGTATATCTATTTCGACGTAAATCTTTGCTATTCTTCTGTCCACATCCTCTAGCAGGTTTGAATCCACTTTTAGGAAGCGTCCTAAAGATGCACCAATGCATTCGAGGGCTTTTTGATTCCAAATTTGCAGTGGGAGTCCTGGAAGGAGAACCCAGAGATGCTGAAGGCTAAAGAATTTAGAGGAGGGGTTAAAACCAAGTCTCCAGCATTTTAACATGAGACTGCCTCCATCAATGGGCCAGAAACTTCCCAGGATCAGAGCAACATCTTCTGGAGACTTGAAAATAAAGCCAAGCCATCCATGTTGTAGCAGATGAAATTTAGGGAGGTAGCCAAGGATTGGTTTCTAGGTGTTGGCAATCCAATCTTCTAGCTTCTGTTTACAATATTCTTTATAGGCTAGACATCCTACTAATGCACACAGGGCTAAGTTGCAGGCTTCAGGAAGTCCGATATCCATTCCAAGTATGAGCTTGGGATGTCTTCTCTTGGGTTTCCAAATCTTTTGTGTGCGTTTACAAATGCTAGGTTTTTTATAAGTGGGTGAATCCTCCAAAAACTTTCTCCCTAGTTGGGAAAAGCTCCCTCAGTTTTGTATTTCAAACTGAGAAATACCTTCAGGTCCTTTCTTTGGGAGGGTATGTAAGTTTGCAGGAGTCTCATTAGAAAGGGGTTTAGAAGGTAAGTCAGTTTGTGGAGCAAACGACAGATGGGTCAGATTTGCAGAGTGAGGTGGGAGAATGGGACAGGAGTTCGATAGAGGGGGCGCATTGACACGCTTATTTAAGAGGAAATGAGTAGTGCAGAGGTCGTCTATCGAGGCCAGCAAATCTGGGTGGTCCCAAGGGTCTCCCGGGCTTTCAACAGCTGGAAACGAATCCATCGTCTCCCAGTGCAACTTCGAAAGAATATAGACGGAAAAGGATGATCGGTGGGGACGACAGGAGATCCGTCAGTAGGGTGGGTCGATTCTTACCGACAAGTCTACAGGAAGTCTGATGGTTAAGAGTACAGCTAGTATCAAGAGTCCCTCATAGAAGTCAGGGAAACGGCAAGGGAGATAGGTAAAAACTTGGAAACAGCAAGAAAGATCTATTCCGCAGTCCAAGCCGGATATTCAGGAGGACAGGAGAGTGATGACAAAACCAGCGAGTAAATAAATACGCCTAGAAGAGTTACAAAATACCAACCAAGAGGCACCTCGAGTGGAGGAAGCAGTCCGTCAGATCTGTAAAAGAACAAAAGTTCACAGCAATCAATAGGAAGCCATCAGACAACTTGTCAACAGATAGAGTCTAATGTTGGGCATCGGATCCCAGTCGGTTGTCCTAGGCAAAGGAAGATTGTTTAGGAAACTGGCCAAAAAACAAAGACTGGGTCGTAACCGATAGCGATAGTAGCGCAGAGGGTGTCAAGCATCGTTGCAACAATCAAGGCGCCAAAACCCAGGTTCAAAAATCTCCGATGTCGCCCTCCCTCCCGTCCATCGAGCGAAACTATATAAGTGAAAAAGGAGCGGTAGAACACGGAGCGCGAAAGAACACGGTTTGTTGCGGTGCCATTTTCAATTATCACCATAAAAGGTGCCATTTTCAATTATCACCTATAGTGATTCACAAGTGGTCTTGTTAATTTACTTTCTTTAAATACTCTTATAATGATTATTTTCTTTAAATACTCTCTTTATAGTTGTTAATTTACTTTCTTTATTGATTTAGTTAGTGAGTGGTCTTGTTAATTTAATTTTTTTAAATACTCTCTTTATTTAATACATAATTATATATAGTTTTGTTTGTTTACTTTCTTTTCTTTAAATGTTCTATACTCGAATGTCCTATACTCAATAGTTAGATAACATGTTTTATTTATGTTTATATAAGATTTTAAATATAATTTTATTTTCAAATATTTTAAATTAAATTTTTAGTTATTAAAAATATATATAAAATAAAATAAACAAATATTGTATTTTAGTTATTAAATATATGAAATAAATA
>CBVK0100099911.1:0-21889 GCA_900067695.1 Picea abies
CTTCCGATCTCACATTTTGAATCCTTTTGACAACCCTTTCATCCTCATGACCCTCCTAGTGAAACAGGACCATCTGGTCAAACTATGAATCACCCCATCAATCAGGTCATTAACCCTAATGTTACGTCAACACAAGTCCATCCTAATGCTAGAATCATAACCTCTACTCATTCCCAAGGCACTTTGATCCCTACCCCCACTTTTGCAATCTTTCACTCTACAACTCCATATGTTCTGCATGATCCTACTAGGGCATCTTTTCACCCAAGAATGCAAACCCTTGCCAGCCAAATACAACCGAGTGGAGGGAAACCACCATCTAGCGGACCTATCCTTCCTGGGGAACCATCATTCTATGGCGGGCCTAACCCTCCCAGGGGACAACCCCCTTTTCAAGTTCCTCTCAATGGGAAACCTTCCTTTGTCAGTCATACCCTGGTCGTTAATCCACCGTTGGCAGGGGGAAAACCTTCGTTTGCTGGAAAACCTTCAGAAACCCAGGGCGTATCTTCAGGAGGCACTTTTACCCAACCCCACATTGGGGGGAACTCATATCATAACCCACAAGGAGGGGTATCAAATCCTGTTCCTTCCGAAACATCTTATGGAAAACCTTATTCAGGTGGCATCCCAAAAACCACTGGGAGTCCTCAGGGACAACAACATTATTCTCCTCATGGGTCTAATGTGTATCCACCTCTGGTATCTAATCCTTACCATCCTCAAGGGAAAAAATTTTATCCTCCTTATTGGAAAGAAAATCACCCATCTTATAATGCTCATAACCCAATGGGTTATGAAAATGTTTCTCATCCATCATCAAATCCTGCTTATCCTGGCCAACAACAACCGTATGTAGGAGGACCTACTGGTTTCAACTATCCACCTAACCCAGTTTATGGTCCGACTAATGTTCCTATGCCACACCAGTATCATCCACAAATTAACTGACAACTACCTTTCCTTGTGACTCTGGATCTTCCGGACTTGTCTCGGTTAACTAATGATCCTATTTTACATTCACCTGTTTGTCCAGTCATTCTAGATAAACTTCCTTCTGATATTCCGAAATTTGATGAAAAATATGGAGAAGACCCAAATAACCATGTGATGACTTTCCATTTGTGGTGTTCATCAAACTCCCTCATGGATGATTCTGTACATTTGCGTATTTTCCAAAGAACACTTACGGGCTCACTAGCAAAGTGGTATATTGAACTACCACGTGCTTCTTTTCATGATTTTAATTCCCTTTCCATGTCTTTCCTCACACACTTTCAACTACCTATTCGCTATGAGAAGGGTATTGAAATCTTTACCTCCCTTCATCAAACTGACTTCATGCATATCTCTGACCATATTCATGAGTGGAGATGACGACGAAGGATGATCAAGGTAATCATTCCTGACATATTATTGGCAAAATGGTTTACTAAATCACTTTAACCCCCATTCGCTCGTGATGTCAATATGGGTGGCGCAGTCACCGAGAAATAAACCATTGCTTGGGCTCAGTACTTAGATTTGGTTTATTCCCAATCTGGTACTTTGTATGATTTTCTTCCAAATGCTTCTCGAGCTAATATCGATCCATCCAAACCTTCATCCTCATCTCATGCAGACAGTGTTATCAGTTCCGTCAAAACTCAATCTACTTCCCAATCAACCACACTCTCCTCTACCTCCCCCCAAACTCAGATCTCTGAGGTGAATGCAATTCAATCTGCCCCTTCACAACAATCCATAGGTAAGAAGAAGACAAAGAATAAATCAAAAAATATTAATAACAATGAACAACCAAAACATCAATCTCAAACACGTGCTACAGAAAATAAACCACAACAGAAACTAAAATTCCTGTGTATCATTTGTGGTGACGATCAATACACTCAAGACTGTACACATCTCAATGAAGTGGCCAAAATTTTCCACGGAAATTCACAACCTACTGTTCTTACTCAGCCTTTTCCATAATAGCAATCCATGGTTTCTTAAACCCCCTCTCCTGGGGGAAAATTATAGCCATCCTCATGATGAGGCCTCGACGAGTGCACATATTTATATTTTTAATGGGATTAATTTGAACACTCTCTCTAAGACATATGACACACCAGGTAACCCTGACAAAGGAAAAGACACTAATGGTACTGGTACTTTACTGGATCCATCACCGTCCTCCACTAGTCCTCCATCGGTTAATCCTCCGTCTGGATCACTTCAGATTGAGAAACCTACGTTCGACTCTATATTATGCCCTCCTAAGAGAACTATCCGTAAATATACCTTTAATCCTTGTTCATGTGCTGCCCAAAAGTACAACATTGTTGAAGATTTGGCTCAAGCACCATGTGCTATGTCCGCATTAAAATTTCTATAGCATTTCCCCAGTCAACGTAGAACGCTCTTGGCTGATATTGGTGTTGTTGATCCTAATTTGTCCAACCATATCATGTTTAAGCTAGACAATTATGCATCTCGACTCTCCCACCAACTTGCTTTCCTAGTTGATGTTGTTTTTCAAAATAACAAAATCCACTAAACTATTATGTTATAAGGGAGCCTCAACTTGTGTCATGTCTTTAGCGTGTTGGAAAGGTTTAAAATCACCTGCTCTTAAAAAATCCCCAATGATTTTACATGCCTTTGATGAGCAAGGTTTTCATCCCCATGGGATTTTATAGTCCCTGCCCATCCAATTGTGTGGAAAAACTGTCACTGTTTATGTCGAAGTAGTCGATGCTACCCTCTATTACAACTTGTTACTTGGAAGAAGTTAGTTTTATGCTATGACTGTCGTTGCCTCGTCGGTATTTCGATGTGTACAATTTCCTCATTAGAGAAAAATTGGCACTGTTGATCAGTTGGATTTCTACACGACCGATGCTCGCGCTCCCACTACCAACAATATTCCTTTCTTGGGAGATCACAAGATCACATATGAAAGCATTGGTTTTGGATTACTGAAAGATTATAGCCTCATGGGTACCTTCCCTACACCACTTCCACTGATTACACATCATATTTCCACCATCGATATGATTTCGACCATGGCTTATCAATCTTTGGAATCATCTGACCCTTGGATTGTACCTAGTCCATTGGAATTCGATGCAGTAGGTGACACTGTGCCACTGAGTCTAGATAAAACATCATACGTTTCTATCCAATCCACTTATTCATCATCATATGACCAACATCTATTGGCACCCTACAGTTCCTCGATGCCATCATGATTAAGTTCCTTGTCATCTACAATCGATTACATTTCCCCATTTTTTTCCCTCGGATGAATCTATCATGGAAATGTTGAGCATTGGCAAGCTACCTCGGGATGACATCATCGATCCTCTTTTCTTCCTCCTCATGAATAAATCCGGGTAGACATATAGTCTATATCCCCTCCTGATGTCGATTTTCCATCATCTCTCATGACTTCTACTTTTGATGATTTGGATCTGGTAGTTGACATGGTGATCTCTTTCGTAGGGCTATTGGAACCTAATATACTTACCCCTATCGTGTCCCTTGCCATGTGTTCCTTCCAGAGTGATTTTCTTCCATCCAGTGAAGATCTCTTGGAAGCCATGACTGAGTTTTGTCCCTTGACATGGTGTCCTTTCTGAGTGTTCCTCTCTTGGAAGACATGATCAAGTAGAGTCAACGAGCATTGCTTCTCTCTTCTGTGGAAAGATCGTTAAAAAATGAAACAGAGGTCAGGAGCACAATTTCTCTTCTCTGTAGCAAGCTCGTTAAAAAATGAAACAGAAGCCTTGAGCATAGTTTTCCTCTCTATAGAAAGCTTGTTAAAAAATGAAACAAATATATGGGGATTGAACCTGAAATCCAAAAATGAAACGAACACCCTTGAACATGACACTTTGTCTTTACATGCATTTTAATCCACTGAACCTCTGCACTGAGCCAATCCTTTGAGTTTCTTTTACTCCTTTGGGTCACCTGATGAAAGTCACAACATCCACTGCATTATCAAGTTTTGGTCCATGTCGTGTTTCTACTGTCGTGCCTCAGTGTTCAAGGGAAGTATCTACCTCGAGATTCAACCATCACAAATATCCTGTTTCAATACCTGTGTCAGTCCATGTTCATTTGATCTACCAATTACATCTCTATATCAGTTTCGTGTCGTTGATGGGGGATACATTGAGGCCCTCCTTTGACAGGTCTATTCCTGTCGAATTTAGCACATTATCCATGATCTAGACTTAGAAAATAGTCAGTACCTTGGGACCTGCATGCCTCAATGGTAGACCTCCTCATGTTCGACAGTGGGTTTACATCATTGACCTGTGATTGGATGATTCCCTGGATGTTCGACTTCATCTCATTCATTCACATTCATTGGAATGTACTAGAGTACCTTGGGAATCATTGACATCAATGGTGATCTCCCTCACCCTTGTTAATGGTTTATATCATTGAATGGTAATCAAATGGTTTCTACCATGTTCGACATTAGGAAATCTATTCACATGGTTAGATTCATACTATATCGGGATCGGTAAGAAGACCCTGGGTTGAGTCATTACTCTTATATGTACTTTGCCTAGGTTGTGAAGGAGTTCTCTTGAACTATGACACATATAATGTTACATAGATCCACTTTGTATTGGTCGTGGCTATGTCTTGTCATCTCATAGATCCACTGTGTATTATTTGTGGCTACAATCAGTTCAGGTCATAGGAGTATAGATCCACATTGTATCTATAGTGGCTATACCATTTTGTCAATACAATTATGGATCTGTAGTTTATTTTATGGTGGACATACCTAAAAAGTCTTTATCACTCAAGCATAGGTATGCCTGCCTTGGGTTTTGAAACATGTCATAATATTTGTTTGATGGTTGTGTGCATATTTTTTCAGTTTCTCTGTGTCCATACCCTTTCTTGAAAAAGTATACAAAGTACTTCAGTCATCATCGTCTTCTAACTTCATACTTTGGGGGGCAATCTGTTACACCTCAAAATTACTCACTTCGATAGTGTTGCAAGTGTCATCATTACAAGTGTTGTAAGTGTCACATCTTGTCCACAAGTGTCACGTATTGACTATAAGTGTTGCAAGTGTCAAAAAACATCATACTTCCATATTTCATATGTTATGCCTCTAATGACATCATGAAGACACTTAAGACAGCTCAAAGGTGGTTTGGAAGAAGAAAAATCACTTGGTATGACGTGCAAGTCCTTTTTCATTGAGAAAGTCATTAAAAAAAATTATTTTTGGAGAGGAGCACTCCCCTACCCACTGTTAGGGAGCGTTGGCGCACCCTGAGCCTCTCTGAGGAGTGTTGGAGTGCTTTGTGCACCCCTTTGGTGGAGCACTACCATCTTTTCAGAAAATTTTGGGTTTGTTGAGGCAATTTAGGGAAGAATCCCTCAAATCCTGAAGGTAGTTGGATTCGAATAGATGGTCAAGGCATGATCTTAGGGGAGATCCTCAATTGAAGGAGAGGAATCCTCAACTCATCCCAAATATCTCTCAAGTGGTTGGACTCCTCCAAGGTTAGATAAGGAGGCCTTCTCATGGTGAAAGGTACAATGGAAATTTATAATTACATCAAACTTATGATCTCATGAGTGAGATTTCATCAAAACAATCAGTGGGGATTGATTGAGTAAAGGGGTTGGACAAGGAGAAATGGAAGAGGTTGTTTCACCTTCATTCAAAGGATTGTAAGTAATTTTACTTGTTCTCAATAATATAATCAATGCTTGGCCTATTTCTTTCAAACCTGTACTTGTTCCATATAAGTTTGTATGCAGTAGATGGATCTATGATTGAGCTAATCTCAGTAGAGTAGGAAGTCCATTGTAGCTTTGTTTGTTTTATAGGACCTATCAAGGAGCTCAAGATCAAAGCTTAGCCTGGACTTTGCAAGGACAAACTTCGTTCATAAGGTACATATGTTTCTCTTTCTCTTTCATTCATTAGCTTGATTAGATGCAAAAGGAAGTCAGTGTCCATGTTAAGCACTTTCTATCTTGGCCTTAGGAGTCTAGAGACCAAGAGGGAATCCACTTGTCTATAGGGGGATTCACATACAACATCTAGAAGATCAGGAGCAATCTATATCATTACAGCAACATAATATCTAGCCAAATGGGCTGAAGCAACATTAGTAAAAGATTGCAGCACAGAGACAATGTCACATGTTTTGTTTGAACAAGTAATAACAAGATTTGGATGCCCTAGAATTCTGATGAGTGATCAAGGAACTCACTTTGTCAATAGTACCATCGATGCAATGAATGAATAATTTGAGATACACCATCAGAAGAGAACTCCATACCATCCTCAAGCCAATGGAATAGTGGAAGCATTTAATAAGATATTGGAGAATGCCTTAACTAAAATTTTCAATGTGATCATGGATGATTGGGATTTTAAGATACCAACAGTATTATGGGCTTGTAGAACTACATGCATGAAACTTATAGGGAAGACACCTTTCAGATTGGTATATGGACATGAAGAAGTAGTCCCCTTGGAGTATTTGATACCTATTCTATGCATTTTATCGGTGCAACTTAAGAAATATTGTCTTAAATCATGGAGATATAAGAGGATATAATTATGGTTGGTTTCCATCAGGAAGTGCAGAAAGAAAAGGAAAATGCTTGGTATGATAGGAACATTAGGAAGATTTTTTTTAAAGAAGGAGATCTAGTTCTTCTCTATGAAAATAAATATTTGCAACACCTAGGTAAATTTAGGATGCATTGGCTAGGGCCATATGAGATAAAGGTTATCACAGATGGAGGTGTTGTGCAATTTTAGAATCTAGTAGGAAAAGAGATTCAAGGATTGGTGAATGGAAGTTGACTGAAACTATAAAGGGACAGTCGACCCAGTAATCCTCAGTAGTTGCAACGTAGAGAAGTAGAATTGTACATAGTGTATATAGTAGGAGTTAAAAGAAAAATAGAAGAAAAAACTGAAAAACAAGAAAAATACAAAAATATCTAGTAGATGGACAAACATGCAGTTAGATGATAAAGAGCACAACATAAGCTAGTAATTGGTATGATAGAAACTGAAGACACTACACACCATAAAAAATTAAAAGACAGAAAATGTAGCGCCCGGAGATAGAAAGCAGTTGAAAAGAGGAAAATCAGTGATCATAAAAGTACAACGTTACAGAGCATTTATGATGAGACTTATAAAAGAAGAAAACTTGCAAGGAAAGACTCATTGTGACATTGTGCAGACAAGAGATAATGAGAGAAAACTCAGTGTGCATAGGTATTTTCGAGTGTTTAATGCATATTTAGAGAAATAATTTTGGGATTTGCATAATGGTGCCACCAAAGATTGTATCTCCCAGTCGCACCGCCAGGGAAATATGCAATGCCACAAGGTCTCCATAGGAGCAAGAAACCAAAGGAGCAAACCCTATTCAGCTGGAAGGAGTAGTAGATTGGTACATAATCCCATATCCCATTATTGAAGCAGTTAGTCCTACCATGGTTGAAGAAGAATATCCAGTGACAAAAGAAATGGAAGTTTACCCACAGAATGACACACAAAACCCTACATAGTAGCTTTGATTAGGAGCACTTTCGCAGATGACTAAGGAAGATGAGGAGAGAACAAAGTCATATGTAAGTAGTGGATTGCAGGATTGTATAACACATGTATCATGAACTTGTTGGAAACTCTCCACTTTGGGATAGGAAAAGAGGCCAATGCATGTGTTAAACAACTATTGGCCTTGGTGCATGGGGGTATTCTATGGATGGACATGAAAGTATCAATAGATGTATATTTAATTACAGAAATCACAGGTCTACCAATAGATGGAGAAATGCCAGAACAATATTTAGATGATAAGACAAAGGATAAATCACTAGAAGAGGAGATAAAGAAGAAGTATAACACTAATAGAGGGTCTATGGGATTGATAATTAATAGGATCAACAAACCAACAACTAGATTGGAGACCAAGTTGATGGATCGTAAATATTAAGGAAATGTCACAAGGAAGAAGCACCTACATGAGTTATAATAACAACCACACAGTGCACGAAAGGGAGTCTACTAAGCTGGACCCCATATTTACTGAATTTATTTTTGGATGACTGGAAGGATGAACAAGATCTTGGAATAGAGTTACATTATGCATGGTTGATTATATTGATATCTTTGGTGGGTTGGGGAGAACCCAAATACAATGTATTTTACCTGAGACCATGGAAGTGTCGCACAACAAAGTATATAGAATTATGGCACAACTCAGACAAAAAACAAAGGAAGGAAAAATCCAACACCTTTTCTATGTATTATGATGAGATGCATGAAAAGGTGGTTGATACATGGAGGATACCAATAAAAATAGTGGAAGAGAATCAAAGCAGAGATAACTTCTAGGAGTCCAGACACAACATCTGAATCCATGCCAAGAGGGATCCCACAAAGAATTGGTTACAAATTAGGTATTGTGTGATAGGAGAAGAAGTGAAATGGGCCATGAAAGACTAGCCTGAAGAATGGAAGGTACCAGTAGTTTACAAGAAGACATCAAAAGGTAAGAAACAAGCAGAAGTTGGTCCATTGCATAAGTTAAATAGTATAGCAGTGAATACAAGGAAGAAAACATAGCACATGAAGGAAACAAGGGGGAATGCAACAGTTAGAAAGATAAGGTAGAAGAACCCTATCCCCAAGCCTTCAGTGCCAGAGAAGGACCATGCATAAGTAAGAAATGGAGGATCACAGAAGGAGACAAATGTTCCTACACATGATGAAATAGGAGGAGGAGATCTACCAAACATGGACATACCAACTACTACAATGAATACATAGACACTTCTCATGAAGAGGGAAGTATTGAAGGTAGCAGGCCAGTGGAAGAAGATGAAGGCACATAAGAGAGTTTGTGAACTCACATTGACAGAAGATGATGTAGAGTTAGTCATAGAGAAAGTGTAGGACCATATGGTAGAGGCATGGTATGATGCAGAGAAGAAAATAGAATACATAATTAAGAAGCTGATAGAGGTTAAGGATACATTGGAGAAAATACAACTTACTACAGTGCAATAGAAAGAACATGCACCCAAAAAATAGTCTGCTCTCAAAAACACATTTCTAGAGAAGGAAATGGTACAAATCATAGCATTGAGGAATGAAAATATTTTTATTACTCAAGACATGTTGCAGGTTGATGAAGATACAATGCAGAAGTAGTTGAAGGATATAGATAAATTGGACTTGGCACTACCCAAGGTCCCAACAAAGGTGGTGCATAAACTTCAAGTCAGTGTCACACAAGTGATTCAATCAAGGGCCCACGTAGATGCAAAAAATTTACAATTGGATGAGGACATAACCGAGATACTAAATATAACAATCCACTAGGTGAAGGTTAACCGAGAGAAAACAAGGTAACACATAGAGAGAATCGAGCAGAAAGTGGTGGAAGTATTCAAAATAATTCCAAACATAGGCACAAGAAGGAGAGTATTTACAACTAGAAGATAAGATTGACAAGATAGTGTAGGCCATGGATAAATATAGAAGCCACATAACATAGTTGATGGAACTCCTACAATCAATCACCCCACCAAAATTCATATCAAAAGGGTGTAGGAGGTGACATATCATAAGGAGATTATTGCCTAGAGCATCCATGAAATCATAGAGATATATGATATGAGCATGTAATTATGGACTAATATCCAAGAGGATGAAAAATTGCTGGAGTTAGAAAAGAAATAATAAAGAGTGAATGGTGCAGTGCAAGAATTAAAGAAGAAGTAGAAGACTATGGAAATAATCGATAGATTGAGAAGTGCGTAGAAAATGAAGAACTTGCAGCAAGAGTTGAAAATTATACAGGCATAGAAGTAGTCAAGGTAGGATAATTTGGAGCCACTGCAAGAAGTCATAAAGAAAATGTTGAATGAGATTGATGCAACCAATGGGCAGGTTGAAAAAATTAGCTTGGAGGCTAGAGAATTTCTAAAGGATCATATCATTACGCAAACTGTGGATTCTGTAGTAGAGAAGAGCGATAGGTAAAAACTCAAGAAAGTTCCAAGCATTGGAGAAGTCAATGCAAGATGAAAACATTTCTTGAGTGGCTCAGGATGAGACACAGGTGAGTGTTGTGATCCTTTTGTCATAGGCTAGTTTGGGGTAATGAACAGTCATTATTGAAGTCAATTAGAAAAGGAACTAGAAAAGGTGCATGCATTGGACAATAGGGAAAAGTAGCACACCAGAAAACAGGGAAAAATAATGCATCAGACAATAGGGAAAAGTAGCACAAGGAAATGAGGAAAGTCAAAGGAAGGAAAAAGGATACATCTTGATGAGAAAATGGTTGGATTATGGACCAACCACGTGTAGGGAGTTAGAATGTAGACAAACCTAATCCACTTAGGGTTAGGGTTTTGGTCATTGTTGTAATGGGTTTTAACCCACTTTTATAGCATAAATATGTAGTGTGCGATATGAGGAGATCTAGTTTTTTTTTGTTAGTTTTTGGCAAGTTTTTGCAAGATAGAGTTGTTGAATGGTGTGAGATATAGTATCATTAATGAGATAGAGATGAGTAGATATTTTTGCAGAGATATGGATTGTAACTGAGGGTCAATTCTCAAGTTGTGGAGCTTGGTGCGACCTGGCCAATCTCACATGTGCACTTCATATGCACTTTTGAAGCAACATGTGTAGCGCGATGAACCTAATGATGCATAATAAAGAAATGAAGAATTCCATATATTTGTGGACGTATCTTGTAGGGGTGAACCATGATAAACATTGTGTCACTGTGTGGAATGTTTCTTTTATATTTTTTAATGGTTTAAGATGAATGAATGAATCTGTTAGTGGTAAAATGCAGCGTGCACTAGAATAAACATGGTATTTACTAGAAAATGAACTTTAATGAATACAAATGGCTACAAAATGGTAAATATGGTTAATTATGTGTTAGAATGTTATATCTAATATATGTTAAGGGAGAAACTATGTCTAACATCCCCACAGTAGTGTCCCTTCCACGATTGTAGACATTTGGTTCGTACAGTCACCCAGAAGCCATCTTGGGTGAGACTACGTTGTATACTCTGTGCATAGTGTTTCCTTATCTTCACCATAAGGGCCTATGGTTTGTAGGTTTTTGTTGGAAACCTAAAATAGAACACAGTTCAACCCACATATCCAACACATTGTATGAATTCCATGAGTCACAATTATTGGAAATATCTCCAATTCCACTCAACTGCATATGCTTATGTTCTTCAAATTTTCTTAGCATTTCAATGATAAATATGGTAAAAAGGAATTTAATAACATATTTTTCACTATTCTATATTTACAACAAGCTATATCATGCTTGATTTGACCACCTGGAACTTGATATACGCATTTCATCACAATTCACAGTTCATCTCCAATCAAATTTGTTCCTCATTTTCTCCTAAATTTTCTAGGAATTTTTATTTCTAATCTAGTCAAATTCTTATTCTAATTTATTCTTCTCCCTATTATATTTCCAATGAGTCCTCACTTTCCTAATTTGGCTTCCTATATCACGAGTTATGGCTACCCTAATTTGACGCTCAATAGTCATTAATCAACTCACTAAATTGATATGGACCATTGATCTTGTATCCTAAATAATTATCCTACATGCATTTTGGAAATTAAGTCTGAGCATTTTATATTGTTTAACCTTCTACATGTAATTAGTATCTAGATTTAGGATCGGTATATAGTGTTGTGCTCATGCTATAATTTTGACCACACCTACACTAAAATAACCAAGGATTAAAATAATAAAAGCATAATTAAAATGAAATAATAATTAATTTAAAATTCTTGTATCATATAGGTTTTCGGGGAAAAGTGTATTAAAAAATATTCAACCTTAAATGGATAATTCAAAACTGATGAGATGATTCAAACCTGCATTCCACGTCAAGAAATACTTGTCATCAAAAAACATAAGATCCATGTATGGAGACATGGTCTATGATAGGAATCCTCGATGACATGTAACATTCCATCGAAAAAAATTGATACCGCATGAATGTGGAGATAACAAGTGGGATGTTTCCATTACATAAAGAAATCATCTGATAATTATTTCCATAGCGGAAGACCCTGGGTTCAATGATTCAACAACACACCAAAAAAACCCTAACTGTCGGCCCTTTCGGCAACACCTGTGAAGCAGGCGAAGTCTCACCCGAGGTAGAGGCAGGGGGGCTACAGGAAACAGGTGTCTTTAACCAAGTTGGGACACAGATCTATGATAAAAACACTTCACAATGGACTTTAATAACACTTAGAATATGATATGCATTATTTCATTACCTTGATTAACATTGAAGAACAAACCCTAAAATAGATCGCTATAGTAACAATGTAACCATAACACTTAGCATTATAAGTTAGATCTAACACCACTCATCCTTAACACAATTAAATCAATAAGAAACAATAGATCTATCTATCATACATAATAACATAGGAACTAAGAATATAAATAACATGAAAAACAAACTATAGAAAATCAATAATTGGCTTAAGTAGACTAGATCAATTCAACTTCTTGGCTGCTCTTTTCGCTCTTCAGATTCTGGACAGATGTAGTAAGCCTTCCAAGGTTGCTAGATCTCATGTGATATGAGAGGATTCGAACTAGACACCTGTTGACAGTCAACAGACTTATCTCCTTGACAATAACTAACTGTTACTTACATTTTCTGTCTTTTAAAACATCTCCAAAACCAAAACAAACTCTTGATGCAGATGTCATTAATTATTTTCCATCGATTGGAACCATTTTTGAACCTTTTGGACAAGAAAAACTTGGATCTGTGCAAAAACATTAGCTTTCTTCCTTATCAATTCTTTCGGTAGCTAGAGGAAATAGAATTTGGGTTGATTAGCTACTGAAAGCTTTGCTTTCGGTGGCTAATGAATAATCGATATATTTGCCTAAGCCACCGAAACCTGAGACTATAAAAATTTCAAAAATACCCTTGTCTCACCTCAAAAACATCTCAGGACTGATCATTTTAGACCTTTGTAGCTTTCTCAAGATTCATAGGGTTATTGGCTACTTCTAGTTCCTTGCATTGAACTGCCACCTCTGCAAGGGTCTCAAGAGAAGTGTGAGCTTGTTTTTTTGAAGCCATTGCTTTTTTCCTCAAAGCCCTGACCTTTTTCTTCAAACCTTGGGCTACTCTCCATAAGATGTTGTAGTCCTTTACAATCTTGTTTTTCTTTTTCTTTTCCCTTATGCTTTCACGAGCTAGTCTTTTTAGAGCTGAATTGCTTTCTGCAAAGTTTTTTGATAGGGTTTCATACCTGGTCTTTATTACTCTTTCAAGCACCTATTGCTCAGCTAGCTTCTTCTTAAGCTTCTTGATTTTTTTTTATTTATTCTGCTTTGTTCGTTTGCTAGATGAGGCCTCTAGGTGATGGAAGGTTTTCATAACTTGTTGTGTATATGTCCACAAAAACAGAGTTGTCATGTCTTGTAGTAATTGAATCCTCATGCCTTGTTTCCAAATGATGCTCTTCATCTTCTGAGTATGAATAAGGGAGATTAAGGATGTTTTTGTTCACTAGAACTTCACTGACCTCTTCTTCCTCACTGTTAAAATTTAATTTCTTCTTCGTTTTCCCCAATTTAGAGGAAGGAGAGGGTTGATTGACTGGGATTGGAGAAATAGATCTTCTCCTTCTCTTTCCACTTCTAGGAGTGGAGGATTTCTTGGAATGAGGACTCTTTTTTCCCTCTGGCTGAAACTCATTCTGGAAATCATTCCAGAATAGGAAATAATTCCATTCTTTACCATTTCTTTGCAATAGTTCACAACCAACAGTTTGATTAAGCTATGGTGTGATAATCTACCTGCAACCTGACTGGGTTTGTCCTTGACTTGATGAGCCATCTTGGATAATCTTCGGTGGAGGAAATAAGGTAGATTAAGTGGATTTCTTCCTGTCAAATGGTTTATAAGTTTGAAATGATACATCATCACCCTGTTGTATCACCCTTCATAAGTTATATACACCATTATAGCCTTCAATAACTTCTTCCAATTCTCCTCAAGGAAAGATACTGGAATATCTTTCTTCCAAATCAAGCCTCTATGTTCTAGTTTTAAATAAGACCTGAACTCAACATTCTTAATCAAAGTGGTTTTGAACAATTTATCTCCTGTCGTGGGAAGCCCTATGACTTTGGCTATGAGGGCTTCATCAATTTCGAATTCATCCTGGCCAATGATTGCTCTCTTTCCATCAAAACTTAGAACGAAAGCCTCAACCACCTGTTGATGAAAGCTTTGTAATTTTTGACAAAAATTATAACAGCCCGCGTCTTTGAACATTTGACATACCTTGGGATGAGATTCTAGGTACCTGATATTGTTAAGCTCCTTCCTCAGTGTTGACATTCCTTTCTTCATTTGCCATGATGTTTTCATACACCCATGATCGGAGGAGTGAATTTTGAGCAGAGTTACAGTGCATAAACTTAGCGATAATCAGCTGGGCTGGGCTAAAACTGAGATAACTGGGGGGAGTTTTTGAATCATGGCACTGATTGCAAGGAGTTCGGTGAAATGGTTGATGATGTGCAGATGTCATGGTGAGTTAACTAAAATCGGTGGGTAGTACAACAATGTATAACTTAATGATACAGTGATCATGAGAGATTCACTCATATCATAGCGGGATCAACTTTCCAGTCATCAATGGTTCCTTTTCCAGTCCTTTCGGCAGCTTGTGCAATCATAGAAACACTGAACCTGTCATTTGAAATGTGTGATATGACGTGGTTGGTTTTTTCCTACTTCAACCTTTTCGGTAGCTAAAGTAGCCTTGGGTTCCTTTATTTAAGTTGTCGAAAGCTAAGGCTTTCGGTGGATAATGAATAACCGATATGTTCACCTAAGCCACTGAAACCTGAGATTTGAATTTGATCTAGCACAAACTAAACAAACTTTTATTTAAACCTTATTACATGAGTAAATCTTCGAAAAATGAACCTCTAAAAATTTAAAAAGTATTGTTTTAAAATACCCCCTATCACCTAAAAAGAAAAATCTCAATTGATTTATTTGAGGAGATAACACTGGCTCCTATTGGGGGTGAACGCCTCCCTATGAGGTTTCAAGAACCACATAAAAAATTCCTTTCCTAAGAAAACAAAATTTAAACTATCTACTAGTGTTTCCATTGGGCATGGAGTTATTCTCTAAAAACAAAAAGACTAAAAATAAAAATACAATGACAAGGCTCCAAAGCATTAGATAAAATAGAGTTTCAGAAAACATCCATTGACTGGGCCACCAAACATTTCTTCACCTCCCAGACTTTGCAGAATGAAGGTGTTGTTGTGCTGTACTTGAGTTATCATGAAAAGACCGGTCCATAAAGAGTTAAACTTGTCGTGTTTTCCTTTATCTTGTCTGAGAGAATCCAATTTTAGAACCCAATAACCAACCTGAAAATTATCCACCTTTGCCTTTCTGTCAAAAGTGTCCTTGATCCTCTTTTGATGAGCCTCTGATTTTTCCACTAGTTGTTCTATGACCTGCTGTAGTTCTACCAAGTCAAGCATTCTTCTTACCATATCATTTGATTCAGTTTGCTCTTCCTGAAAAAATTTAGCCACTGGTAAAACTAGTTGAATAGGGAAAATGGCATCAATACCATAGACCAATTTGAAGGGAGAAGTTCCTATGGATTTCTTGTTAGTTACTCTGTCTGCCCAAAGAGCAAACTTTAGTTTAGAATCCCAACTATTTTGATTCTCCTCCAACAACTTTCTGATGATTTTGATTAGACTTATATTGGATGAATCTGCGAGGCCATTACCTTGAGGGTAGTAGGGGGTAGAATGTACCAATTGAATGCCCATTGACTTACACATGTCAACCAATGCATCAGCTTTGAAATTTGTTGCATTATCTATTACTATCCTTTTTGGGAAATCGAATCTACTCAGGATGTTCTCATAAAGAAATTTCATGACGACCTAATGAGTGGATTTCCTGGTGGGGATTGCCTCTATCCATTTTGTAAAATAGTCAGTGGCTACCAAGATCCATTTATGTTTACTACTAGATGAAGGATTAATTTCTCCTATAAAATCTAAACCCCACTGCTGAAAAGGACCATTCACTACAATAGGTCTCACAGACAAATATTTTAGTTGTTGTTTTTCTATGAATCTTTGACATTTATCACAAGATTTCTAGAAGATGCACACATCTGAAAAAAGAAAAGGACAATAGTACCCAACCCTTAAGATATTATGAGTTGTGGTCTTCCAGTAATGGTGGCCTCTAGAAATTATTGAATGAAAATGATGTATAACTTCAACTGAATCTTCTTTGTTTAAACATCTTAGTAGTAAACTAGCAGGATCTTTCCAATACAAAAGATTATTATAAATGCAGAATTTGATTCCTCTGAACTTAAGGGCTCAGGCTTGAGTCATGCTAAGTTCAGGAGGAACTTCTAAATTTTGTAAAAAATGAATAATACCTGAATACCACTCACATGAAGACAAATGTTCAACCACATGCTGGTTGTTATGTTGTCCTTCTACTGCTACCTCTATCTACAAACTTGATGAACTTTCCCCAATGAAATTGATGTCCAAAAGATCGTAGTTTTCTTTCATCAAAATCTTGGCAAGGCCTTGGCCTTTTACCAGTTTAGTGGGATTCACTTCGATGTTGAACTCAATCAGCTTTGTGATCCATTTATCTCTCTTCCCATCAATATCAGGCTGAGTCAAAACATCCTTCACAGAGGATGAAGGAACATAGGCGATAACCTTTGCATGGAGGATATAAATTCTGAAATATTTTAAAGATTTAATGAGAGCATAAGCTTGTTTTTCTATAGGATCATACCTTAGTTCAGCGTCTCTAAGTGTTTTGCTGAAAAAGGCCACTGGGTGATCAAGACTTTCATCATCTTTTTGTAACAAGGCTGTTGCAACCGTGTCATAGGAAGCAAAGGAAAAAATATAGAAGTTCTTGGTGTAATATGTACTGATTAGAGTGGGGGATTCCATGATAGCTTGCTTGATATCCTGAAATGAAGTTCTTGCATTGTTTGTCCACTTTATCTCAGATCCCTTTTTAAGCATAGAAGTTACGTGTTTCACTAACTCAGCGAAATTTGGAATAAATCTTCTAACAAAATTTATCTTACCGAGTAGAGATTGGATATCCTTCTTTGACCTTGGTATGGACAACCTTTGAATTGCTTCCACCCAAGATGGATCAATTTTCACACCTTCCACTGAAACGATGTGGCCTAGGAGCTTTCCCTTCTTGAGAGAAAAATGGGACTTTTTAGGGTTCAATGAAATCTCAAGCTTTTTGCACTTCAGAGATACTCTTTTCAGATGCTATAGGTGCTCTTCATGACTACTGGAGTAAACTGTAATGTCATCAAGATATATGAGGACAAAATTGTCCTTTTCTCCCACGAAATCTATGTCCATGGCCCTCTGAAAAGTGGCCTCGACATTCGTCAATCTGAATGGCATCTTGGCGTGCATGAAGGTACCCCAAGGAGTAGTAAAAGCAATCTTTTCTTGGTCATCAGGATGTACAGAAACTTGGTTATAGCCTAAGAAACCATCCAGGAAAGACATGATAGTAGCCCCTGAAACTTTGTAGCAAATGTTCCATCTTGGGTAGGGGATAGTTGTCTTTCTTTGAGAATTTATTTAGATTTATAAAGTTAACACATAAACTGATCTCACCATTTTTCTTTCTCACTATCACTAGGTTTGCAATCCATTTAGAGTATCTTAAAGGAATTATGATTTTGGCATCAAGAAGCTTTTTGATTTCTCTTTCAATTACAGGCAATAGGAGAGGACTGATAGGTTTGAGTTTCTATTTGAAAGGGATGGTGTCCTTCTCGAGGGGAATCTTATGTTGAATGACCTTAGGGTCATATGTTTTCAGATCACTTTATTTCCAAGAAAAAACATTAGCGAATTCCTTCATAATGTTGCAATATTCGGACCTCTGATCAGTGGTTAATTCGGTGGACAGATTTATGAATTTAGGATGACCTTGGCTTCCTATGTTGTGCTCCTAGACAGCAGGCTCTTTCTCCTTCTTATCAGGTTTTTAGGGACATCGTTATGATCGAAAATCTTCTCAAGAGGTACCAAACCCCGAGGTATATAATTGTTGGGCAGTTGAACAATATCATGTTGACCCATTTTTCGTTTTAGCTTAGGCTTCTTAGATTCCCCTACATTTTGATTTTCCTGGTCAATATGCATATCATAAAATTCATCTACCAACTAGAGAAATCTACTAAGCTCATTATCATCTTCGAAAACTTTCCAGTATTCAATATTGTCGGGCAAGGATGGCCTATATTTGACTTGGATTTCATAGTTGAGTTTGGGAGGCATGGGAGGAATAAACAGACTGGCTAAAATAGTAAGAGAATCAACAAGATGATTCATATCTCTGGGTACATAAGAAATGTCAAAAATGGAAAAAGAGTCCTTGATTTTCCATACCTCATCCCTGTAGGCTTTCAATATGACATGTTTTGCTTGGAAAGTACTGTTCACTTGTTGTATGATGAGATCTGCATCTCCAAACACTTTTAATCCTTTAAGTCCCATCTCCTTGGCAGAATTTAATCCCAATAGCAAAGCCTCATACTCTGCTATATTGTTAGTAGTTTTGAAATCAAGCTTAAAAGACAAATGCATAGCTTCCTTCAAAGGAGAAATCAAAACGACACCTGCACTTGCTAAGTCTTCGGTACTGGCACCATCAAAGAACATGGTCCACATGGGAATACATTTTTCATCGGTTTGTTGATAAGTGGGCTTCGTGAGATGTAGAGGAGCTAATTGAGAATCATCTATTTGAATAATGCACAAGCCAAACTTTGTTTCTAGAGGATAAATGGGATGATTTACATAATTTTTTCCATCACTAATGATGTAGGCAAGTTGATTTTCTCTATAAAGTCTCTTTAGCTCTCCTCCAAACACTGGGATTGTGGCATACGAAAGATCCATATTCAAGGTACCCCCCAGTCGTTTTCTCCATGAATGTGACAAGAGGAGGCCAAACTTTGGGGGAATATCAACCACTACAACATCCATTACCATGTTTCTCATTGGCAATTGAGCAAGGTTTATAACAAGGTCTTTTATGAGGCCGAGGCATATGAATTTCCTAGATTCAAAAGAGAAGAGATCATGATAAGGTTTTGTGACATCAAGCCCAAGTTCATCCATTACCACTTTAGGCATAAGATTGTGTGACACTCCTGAATCAAGCAAGCAGTTGTGAAGGATCTTTTCATGGATATTTAGGGATATGTAGAAGGGTGGACAAGAGTCGTCTTGGTCTTATACCATAGATCCTATAGTCACCGTTGGATTTTCATCTTGTAGGTCTTGTAGGTTTACATAATCAACAGCTGGAGAAGTCTTTGGTTCAAGGGATTTCAGGATAGTAGACTTGAAAATGTCATTCTTCATAAGTTCAGTCAATGGCATAGGTATTTTTACTTTCTGAATTTCTGATTCGAAATTGAAAGAGTGATAATCTATTGGAAGTTTTTACCTCATTAGGAGGATCTCTAAGGATGACTTTCTCTTTGTCTTGGGTTTTCAATTGCTTCTGTTGTTGTTTTGCAGGAATGGGGGTCTACTTTACATGATCAGTAGGCTGCTTGGCAACAATCTCTTTCTTCTTCCCGGGAGAAACAAGCAATGGCTTTGGAGAAACAATCTTAGATCTTAAATTATAGCCTGGCTTCTCATCTGTCTGATAAAAAGATTCTTCAATGCTTGCTTCATGAATCTCTTCATCCATCTGGGCTTCCTCATAATCCACTTGCGTCAAAAAGGAGGAATCATTTTCATCCCCAAAGCAATTGATGTCATCTTCTTCTTTAACTTCATCATGGGGTAACTCTGGTTCTTCTTCTAGCATTGCATTTTGGAAAGGGGCCCTGATTCTTTGATCACCAGCTGCATTCTTGTCTCTCTAAAGAAGCTGGACCTGTCGGTTGTTCCTTCTATAAGGGAATGCATTGGGATTCCTGGGAGCATAAGCATTAGTCTCTTTAATTCTTGTTGGCTGCTGACTCTGAATTTTCAATTTTGACTTTTTCGAGGTCAATTTATCCAACATATTGGCCATCTTATTCATTTTGGTATTTGAAGAAGAAGGGGTTTCAACATAAGACTTCTTTCTCTCAAATTTTCCTTTAAGTTTTTGAGATGCCATAATATTAGATTCTACCTCAAGAGAAGCATCTTGCATTAAAGTGAGAGTGGTTGATCTTCTTTCTCTAAGGATTAAGAAAAATTCTGGATCAAAGGAAGAAGAGTATGTAATCTTTGTTGATGCATCACTTGGCTTGATATCTGCAGGGATGTTGCCAAACATCTTATTGAATATTTTGGTGAAATCTGAAACCAACTCCCCGTTTTCTCTTCTTAAATTTTTGAATTCAGAGATGTAATACAAAAGATCTCTTCTTTCTCCCCAGTGCTTCAAAAACACCTCATCTAACTACTCAATACCTGTCACTGAATTTGCTGGTAGTTCCTTGAACGACTTCCTGGCCTGGCCACCCAAACTCTGCACAAAAATTCTGGTCCAAACATCTTCTTCTGAAATGTTAATGTTCTCAGCATAAGCATAAAAAGATTCTATATGTTCCTCAACAATATAATCTTTCGATCTAGTAAACTTTGGCATAAATTTATGATAATCTCCTATTGGCATGGATGATAAGGGATTGGGCAACACAAGAGGTGCATACCTATTTTCTAAGATTTGTTCCATCTTGGTCAAAGGGACAACCATGGAAATCTTAGGGGATGATGCAGAGGAAGAATCTTTAGAAGACGAAGGCTGAGATGGGATAGGTGAGCTTATAAACAATGGTGGTGTTACTTCATTGAGGAAAGAAGGAAAAACACTGGTAGGTGTTAGGTCCACATATTGTACCCTTTTTGCCCATACTTTTTGCCATTGTTNNNACATATTGTACCCTTTTTGCCCATACTTTTTGCCATTGTTATACCCTTCACCACTTGTATTTAGACTCATACCATCGTTTCACCTGATCATTCCAAGGTACACAACGTCCTTTCTCATTACTATACGTTTAAATTGTTTTGCATGATATTTTACATCACTCTAGTACTTAACCATTGATTAGAAGCGCATAAGTGTCCATACTTGCAGAACAGCATTCAAGACCGATGCCGAAACACAGAAGCTGCTACAAAGTCTATGCTGAAACACGGGAGATACTACACAAACCCGAGGACGCACATGCTGAAACACGGAGCTGCTACACAGTCCAAGGATGCAGATGCCGAAACACGAAGCAGCTGCATGGTTCGAGGTCAAAAATGTTGAACAAGAGCTGTCACTCAGTTCAGATGCTGAGACCCAGTGGAGACTGCCACGATGCTGAAACACGAACCCCGACAGACAGCAGTCAGGGCGCAATTCACGTGGCTGAAACAGCCCGTGAATTGCGATGCTGAAACAGCACCAGCAGCTATGTAAAGAAGTCGTTACACCAGCCATAACAGCAACGCCTTGCTCAGCCCTGTATTAGCATTCGGTTGCATGAGAATCGGATCCCCTATGCCGATTTAGAAGAAGATCAGAATTAGCGTAGGATCCAGATCTGCCTTGTAATGATTATATCGATGGGATTTCTCTTTAAATTGGGGAGAAATCACCATTCGATGAATCTTTTTATGTGCTAAGAACTTCAGAGAAGCGGGACGTGTTCAACTTTCCAATTGTACTGTGATATTTCAACAGATGAATAGAAGACTGCTTTGATAATTCG